>WNHD01000199.1:0-42667 GCA_011057455.1 Ganaspis sp. Gsp50 | reverse complement strand
TTTATTAATTTCCCATGCATTATTTGAAATTTTCCCACTAACTCTAGTTCTCCCGCCAATCACCAGGGCAGCGCCACCGGTACTTTTGCAGTGCCAATTTTGCATAAAAAACGCAAAACTGTGATCGCACCTTTATTTGTCGTCTGCTAGAAACACATGGAAACGCTGCTTGAACTTACATTTTTTCTGGAGCATTCGTAACCGGGCGATAACAGTGAAAGTTACATATTTCTTACATACATTTTTATTAAAAGTATTAATAAAACCAAAAAATGAGTAAAGCTCATCCTCCTGAATTAAAAAAGTAAGTCATTTATTAATATATTTCAATTATTTCTCTCAAAAAACAGAGTTTTTTAGATTTTGAGGTTATGTACCGCAACGCGTACTTTTTTCGTTTACTAATATTTTTAATATTTTTCAGGTATATGGATAAGAAATTATCACGTAAGTATTTTTATTATAAAAAAATTCAAAATAATAAAATCCCAATTCATGGTAATTTACATGATAAAATTTTTTGACATTTATTTACAGTCAAACTGAATGGTGGAAGGCATGTAATTGGAATTTTACGTGGTTTTGATCCTTTTATGAATATGGTAATCGACGAGACTATCGAAGAATGCAAGGATGGTTCTAAAAATAATATTGGAATGGTCGTAAGTAAACAATTAATCTAGATATCAATAATCAATCTACATATCATCAAAATATTAATCTACATCAATTTTGATTGTGAGCAATTTTAGAATATTAATTTCAGAGCTCTATTAATTTTGCTTATGAGTTTTAATATAAACTAACTTTAACATTTATCTACTTTTTAATTTATTTTTTGTACTGTTTGCTTTTTAATTCATATCTATTTTGTATATCTTTGAATCTAATACGAAACGTAAATTGCAGGTTATCCGAGGAAACAGTGTTATAATGCTCGAGGCAATAGACAGAATATGATCTTCAATAATGACTTTAGTTTACAAAATTATTCAAAATCAGGTTCTTTTAAAGCTGTAATAGTATTATTGCAATTTCACAATAATTTTTATATACTTAATTAAGCCGTACTTTTATTTTCTGTAAGTATAATGTATAATTAAACAGTCGTTTTTTTATAAAATTTATATTTTTGCAATACATCATTCTGCGAAAATGCAGATTACATATGTCCTATCGTATATTATTCTATTTTGTAAGCTTATGGTACATACAACAAAAACAGCATTCAATTATCTGAATTGTGTTTATACCGAAATTACAATCATTTCGAAATTAACGTATTAAAACTAAATTTCTCTTCATACAAATATTTCGATAAAGTGATGCTTACACTGAACGAGTATATTTTTCTCTATCTACATTAGAAATAGAGCCGCTCGCAATTTACGTGGATCACAAGTAGAAATTACAAAGATGCAGATCACGTAATATTTTTTATATTTTATTTTGCGAACTATACACGAAAAATGTTTACGCTTATTTTTCTCAAAAAAGATGCAGTGATGTTTTAATTTATATTTTCGTGGAAAACTAGTATTTACAGTTTGAGAATCTACTCAATCATCCCAATGATAAATGTGAGGGTGATAATGTGAAAGAAATCAATAAAAAAAAGTGATTTAATTTTTTGAATCTGTATTGAAACAGTAATCTTTATAAATCCAATAAAAATCATATAAAAATTACATTCATTACATTGTAAAATATTAAAAGTTTTCTTCAAGTTTTTCAATAAAAACTCAAGAAACTATGGAGTTTGATTTTTATACAAAATTTCATTTTTGAAACATGTAATGTTAAAAATGATTTAATAAAACTTCTACTATTCTTAGATTTTTGACAGTCGATTTTTCTTAACTTTCACTAAAATTATAATCACTAAGAGTGATAAATCAGACTATGAAATTGATTGAAACTAAAAAACAATCCTTCAATTAAAAAACAAAAATTAATACAGAAAAAATGAGTTGAAAAAATTAATTTCAAGCTGTAAAAGAACACTCCGAATTTAGAAGGCACACTGTGTTTCATCAGGTTTCCTGATTCAGGAACATTTCTGTTAAAAGCGGATTATGTTTATAAAAATCTGGATAATATTGACGTTTACAACAACGCTATTCTTACATACTATCGCAGAAAATATCAAAATGAAAATTATAAAAATATCGCGTGCTGAATATTAATAAATAATATATTAACATTTTCATATTTCACACATTCCGCAGAATATCATATTTGATACAATTGGCAGAATAATTAGAATATTTATTTAATATTACTAATATTTCATTAATTTAATAATCATCAATTACAGTTTTGAAGTTTGCCTCTTTATAAATAATTTACAATAGTTTTAAAATTGGGATTGCATTTAATTATACTAGAAATCAGTCAATATTTTTTATAATATTGTTAAAGGAATTAATGAAAAATATTTGTGTCGCTAATAAATCATAGCACACTAATTAATCATAATATTACACGTACGTGTTCTACTAAAAAAAAGACTATTATTTTGCAGTCAAAGAATCTATTGTAAAGCAATAAATAACTAAAATGGAAAAACAACTTTTAAATTTCAAGTCTTTTCTGTTTCTGCACATTTATCTCCTTAATATCTAATCGTTCTGTACATTAAAATATTCAATTTCTTTTTTGTTATTTATAAAACATAATTATGCAAGAAAGATATGTGAATTGCATTCAAATTTAAATTATTTAAAAAAATATTTGAATCGTGATGAAAAAGTGTTTAAATCATAAAATGTTTCACGTAAAATATTTAAATCGAATCAAAAAGTAAATAATGTACACGTTTTTAGTAAAGCTCCAACATTTTTATGGACAATACTGTTAAAGTTGATAAATTCAACTATTCGAAAAGAAAAATAAGAAAATCTATCAATAAACGAAAGAGAACATAATTTATAAAAAAATTTATTTGTCGTGTGTTAAATTCTATCGTGTGATTCACTGAGTAAGAATTATTTACAATAGAATTCTTCTAAATTACATCACAAAACAACTCGTATACGGTTTACCATATTTTGAGCGTTTGCGTTCCTTGCTAAAACTTAAACAGAAATAGATCTTTTTTCTCAAAGTCAAGAAACAAAATAAATTTTAATGAGCATTATACTGGAAACTTAAAAATTACGGTGGTAAATAGAAAGGAACTTACAAATTATTGGGAAGAAAAATTGAAAAATATCAATGGGACACAAAATTAAAATGTACGATTTCTGTTAATAATAGCAAGATTTCTTTGTTTTGTAAAGCTGTGCGATGTTTCTTTCTCTTTTGTTCATCAAACAATTCCCGTGGCAAAAAAAATTGTCTTATTTTAAATCTCTTGGTAGTATTTTCTAGGATCGTAACAAGTTGTTATTGAAGAAATAAAATTGTAATTTATAAAAATTTAGAACAGAAAAGTATATACATAAAGGAATAGTCTAAATTTTTACCAGATTTTTGGAAATTTGTATTATATTACTTGAAAACACGAACCATTTTTAGTGCTTTCATAAACGCAGACAATTATTTCAAATTTTTCATGTTCTTCGTATGTGTACATCTAAAAACGTGAAATTAGGCCTAACGTTCAGATGGACAGTTAAAAATTTCATATGTGTCTTACGTCGTTTCGCCAGATTCAGAAGTTGCAGATTTTGAAGATTCTTTATCCTCCTCCTTTTTTCCATTTTCTGCTACTCGATGCGAGTATGCTAAAAAAATCACATTTTTTAAATACAGATGAAAAATCATTTTAGAATTAAATGAAAAGGTGAATAAATGAGAAGAATTAAAAGTTTTTTACCGAGAAAATTATAATTTCTTAAAACAACGTTTCAGACTTGAATTTTAATTTAAATCTTGAGAAGTTCTTGAAACATCATTATAGATTTAAATTTAAATTTTAAACAGTTTTTATAAAAGAATCAGAATTGATAGACATTCGAATTAACAAACTCGTAATTGTAGTAATACAAAATAAAATCCGAATAAAAGTTTAGATCAATAAAAGTAAACATGAAATTTAGAACTACTTTGATTAAAATAACTTCAATAAATTGAAGATTGCATCGATTGATGTTTAGATAAAAATATTGACTGAATAATTAAAAATTGTATCAATTAAAAGTTAAATTCATCTTTATAAACATAATTATAAATTTAAATTCTAGAAGTTCGGATAAAAATAAGGTTGCAACGGTTAATTGACTTGAGTACGGTTTTTTTACTTTTTATAAAATAAATTTAAAAAAAATAGAAATTTGTATAATTACAAAAATCCGTATTTGTTTAGTAAAAAAATATTTTACAATAAATTAACTACCAAAGCGTAAATAAAAAATTTTTTTACAAGGAAGTAATAATTTAACGATAAGCTACAAACAATTTTTTTAGGAAAAAGCTTTTCTACAAAATATGAATAAATTAACGAGAAAAGATAAATATAATCACAGTAAATAATAAACAATAATAAATATGTTGAAATACAATAATAAATAAATAAAAACAATAGTTAAAACTTCAAAATTATTCATTTGATAATTATTTTATAAATTTATTATTTGCACTAAAAATTTTGTTAAGATTATTTCCAATTTTTCACTACTATAAATCTTACAATTTTCACAAGTTTTATTTGCTTAAATGTTGAATTTTAAAGCTTTATTGCATTTAATTTTAATGCTTCTAAAGTTTAGATGAAAAGTAAATTAAAAAATTATTTAACTTGGTCGTGGATAATTTTCAAATTAATGATATTTTTTAAATTCAGTTGTATTCTAAAGTAATTTTGAATATGTCAAATTTAAATATTAATTTAACAGGTGCTCAATCGGAAGCGTATAATTACGTAAAATCAGGATATTGATTGAACTTTAATTTAAGAATTTCTGCGTTTAATTAAATTTTGTTAAACTGTACAGTTCAAATTCCTGTATTTCAATTTCAATCAAAATCTAATTTCTTAATAATCTGAATTTCGGCTAATAAATATTTTTCAACTAAAATGTTTTAAAAACATTTTTTAAAATATCTAGAGTTTGCATAAATTAGGAATTTCAATATTTATGAATAAAAATATTACAATATTTTACAATTTTATTTACAAAAATTCAAAAATAATAAATTACTAATATCAAATTAATAAAATAAAATTAATGATAAATAAAATTTTAAAGTAAATTTTGACTTTGTTAGTAAATTTTCATTTATATCTCTGGCGTTGTATTCAAACTTTAAACAATACAAAATCTTTGTTAATTTTTTAATAATAATTATATTTTTCATACAAATAAAATAAATAAAATATTTTTTGTTCGGTAAAGAATTTCTATTTATAGTATATACTCACTTTTTACACATTTTTTTCAAATTTTTCATATAAATAAAAGTCAAAAAATAAAATTACAGTCATGATTTGAAAGATGCAAATCTTATAAATTATTACATAAATAAAATCGTATTTGTATACACGTGCTGATAGCATTTATCCTATACATGTAAAAATAACTTACAAAATAACTATTTAAAAAATATAAATTCTGCTAGTTTAGTATTTAAAAAAATACATAGGTCGACGTTTTACAACAATTTTTGTTGTCTTATCAGGTTTCATAAAAATTCAGATGAATTGCAATGTTCAATTTCATTTTTCATCTATAGTACCAAATTTGCATTATTTTTCCAGTGTAGAAATGATACTGACTCTTTTTTAATTTTGGTATTTAATTTATTGTAAAATATAAATGTGAATATTAAAACAAACGTCAATTTTGTTTATTTACACAAATTTTCCTGTCAAAATCCTAAAAAATTATTTATTAGATGAGATCATAAGTTTTTTCTTCCCCCTCGATTGTTTTCATGTATCTTTTTTTTGTTTTCGTCATCTTTTTTTATGAGATTAATAAAATTATTTTATATCGTGTACTTAAAAAAAGTTGTAGAATAAATTCTGAGTAACGACTTGATAATGTTTCGATTCATTCTCGTTGGCCGAATTTACAAAAATGATTAGTTATTGTTATTAACACAAATGATTATTAAATTAAATTATCTTAACTTACAAAGCTTCAAGGCAGCTCTTAGACAAATATTATTATGTTCGGCGAGTTCATCCTCGGTTTCGAAATCTTCGGCACAGCCAGGACATTCGTAAGAACCTCTTGGAATTTCTAATTTAATATCCTCTTCATCTACGTCCATTTCATCCTCGTCCTCATTAATTTCCAAAGCCCCTTCTTCATCGCTGTCATTTTCTTGATCCTCTCCATATTCCGAGTCCACACCATTACTTTCTTCTTTCACAAAAGTCATTTCTTCCTGAATGGAAATTTGATCGCTCGTTGAATCATTTTCATCCAGATTAGCATCCTTCTGAATTCCGTTGATTTTCTTTTCCCCCGTCTCGTTTGCAAAATCACAATCAGTCGGACACTTCATTTTTGTACACTCATTGTCAACTTTGGTCTTGGACATTCCATGCTGAACCAACAAATGCTTCTTATACCTCAATTTGGGAACTTGAGTTCTACACTGGACACAGACAACACAACCGTGTTTCTTCTGGTGTTCATTGAAAGCATGACAAGTCTTAAACATTTGTTTACACTCTTCGCACATCAAGTGCGTTAAAGTCTTGACATGTTTCTGCAAATCCACCTCCGAGGGGCAAATCAGACCACAAACTTCGCACCGAACTTCTCCCTCTTTGTGATCTTTAGCCACATGCTTTTTAATATCGTATTTATTACTAAACGGTTCTTCACAAAGTTTACACGAAAAGAGCATTTCGCCTCGATGTCTCGCTACATGCATCTTAAAGTACCAGTCTGTCGAAAATCTTTTCGGACAATATGTACAATTGAACATTCTACCAGCTCGCTTTTTCCGGAGTCTGGCATTCTTCTTCCAGATCTTGCTTTTCGATAGTTTGGTGTCCGAATGTTCTTGAACCTTTGCTTCCCCGCCGGCTGGTTGCACAGTTCGGAATTTGACTACATTCTGTTGCTGCTGAAATTGTTGCTGTTGCTGAAACTGTCCTTGCTGCGTTTGAGCTGGAGTTGGTGCCCGGATTCCAGTGTCAGCCATTATACAGAACCTAGGAATACCCTGAGTTTGATGAAGCAGGGATGGTTGAGTTTTAAGATTTGCAATCGGAACGACTCGAATGGGAGTGAGAAAAGGCTTGGATTGGATGGGAGTCGTTACTACTTGCTGAGACATCAACCAGTCGTTGATGGACATCGGCTGGACGAAGCTTCCTTGTGGAATTCCAGTTACCTTGATGAAAGGATTCTGCAACATCTGAGTCAAGGTTCCTGCGGTGGAAGAAGTGTTGTTGCTATTTTCTACGGATTTGATAGGTTTCAAAGGTGGTGGTGATGATCGATCTTCCGCGCCAAGTTGCTTGCCGATAATGACATTCGATTGAGAAAGGACAATTGGAATATTGGGTAAAATACTGCCAAAGACTTCTTTTATGTTCGGGAAAGATTGCTGATTGCCTTGATTGCTCGGCACCGTGGTAATTGTAATGATGGGAGTTTGCTGAGGTGCCGTTGTTTTTGGAATGACAATTAGTTCGTCGTTGTTTTTTAGAGCTTCCAGAGCTTTACTGTATCCAGTGACTGGATCCATGTAATCATTTTTCTTCAATCTAGCTGCTTCGAGCAGCTGAATTTCCCTTTCTCTCATTCTCTCTCGCAAGATTTGAGCACCGTCGGTTTCATTGTGTCGATACTCGTCTTTTCTCTTGCAATTCCTGTGATGAATGCGGGATTTGTTGTATTTCATTCTAAGACCGCAGATATCACAGCAACCTCTTCCTCCATCAATTCGGTGAAGTTTTATCAAAGCTCTTCTGCATCGATTGTGATCGATACTGAGAGCGTCGCATTTCTCGTTCTTGCAATGTTTCGACACTGGGGCGTTTATTTCGTCTTCATCGATGTTGACGGCGAGCATGGGCGAGACTCCATCTTGATCCACATATTGTTGAACGTTCACGTCGCAGACAATATTTTCACAAGGCTCGACATGATCACAAGTTTTTGGTTTTCTTTTAAGCGGTACTAGAGCTATTTCCGACTTTCCTTCGTTCTTGGAGGGTAAAAGAGTTGCATCGTCGATTTTTTCAATTTCACCGGGTTTGACTGCATGAATCGATATGTCGGGTTCGAATGGATTTTGCGAATCATCGTACATTCCGTTATTCTTGTCAGAGTAGCCATTTGTATTTGATGCATTTGAGTTTGAAGAATTGGCAAGAGGGATTGTTTTGATGATGATGTTTGGTTGGTTGAAGAGACGTTTAACTGCATCTGATTTTAAGACCTAAAAGTAGAAAATCACTGTTAAAATTTGTAGAATTTTTATTTATTTTTGTAAAATAGATAAGAGCTAAATAATAAACATACAATTGTTATAAGTCAAATCTACTGTGCAAAAATTACTATACTAGTGCAACATTACACCAAAAGGCAATTTTTAATCATTTCATTCAATAAAAAAATATTATGAATCATCTGAACAAATATTAATCAAAAATGTATAACATTACAAAAAAATAAATCCATAACATTTATGTTTCAAAACATAACTTAAATATATAATAACATTAAACGACAGTTTTTAATGTTAGTGATTTAAATGGTGTTGCATTTAATGAAAAAATGTTTACCAATCAGTTTTGTTTGAATCAAGTCTTGAAATTAAGATTAAAATAAAATTTCCCACAATTCTTGATGTCAAACTTGTAGTCAAATCATAAAATAAGTATGTAAAACAAATTACCCAAAAATGTGCAGGTACTAAATACACTACTATTAAGGAAAAATATTTAATTAAAATATATTTTAGAACTAAATGAAATTAAATGATATCAGCTATATTTGAATACATTTGAATTCATTTTAAACTTAAATAGTAAAAAATGAGAAATTAACAATGCTGATAAGTCGATTACTTCAATTACTCTATTAACAGTTTATAAATTGAAAGATATATGAAATTATAGAAACCGGTTTTAATCGCAGACGCTTTCACGAAAGAATAATTTTTACATTCTTTTTAATTGTTTTGACTCAATGGTTCAAGGTGACAAAAATATAAAATTAACTTTATTTATTTAGAAAATTTTAAATCAAACTGGATTATTTGCAAACTAGTTTTGAATATGAAAATTCCATTTTTAAGTTTTTAAACGATATCTTTTAAAAATTACAATATTTAAATAAATATTCAGTTTAAAGATTTCATTATTTTATTCTTTCATTTTGTTTATTAGTGCACAATACGAAAAGGATTTTATTCATTTTTAACACAAAAAAATAAAATGAAATGTAATTGTAGGAATAAAATATAATTTTTAACAATTAATAAAAACAATTATTTGCATTTCTACAGTATAAAGAAATAGATTTGTATTTCTATTATAAGAAAATGTGAAAATGAAGAAAATTGATAATGTAAAATTTATACAAAAAATTAAAATTATTCAAAAACACAAAAATTAGCACTTTATTTTTTAAAAAAGGACTTATCAAAACAAAAGCATTGTATATCAGCGTATATTATCTGTCATGGAAACTATTGTTCGATTTTTTGCAAAATTTAATACAAAGAAATCATTGATTTGATCAATGAACCGTTTTAAAGCTTCTGGTAACTATAGCAACTTGGTGGTCTAATAGTTGACCTTACTAATCCAAACACAATTTAGAAATATTTATTTACTTTAAATATTTTTTCATTAATATCTTTAAGGATTATAATTTTCAACTGTAGTGCTACTGAAACAAAGCAACACAAAATTAATAACTATTTTGCTAATATTGACAATATCATCGACAAAAACAATATTTAAACTTTTCATGTCAAATAAAGTTTGACAAATTAAATTATTTAACAATAAGACAAGAGTTTTTTAATTTGAGTTAAAAATTTTATGAAAACGAGTTTCATCGTTCGTGTAACCTCGATACAAAAATATAAAGTCTAAAATCCTTGTTTATTTTTGTTAAATTATTTACAATAAACTAAAAATAATTAAGAACAAAAAATACTATAATGATAAAATAACAATTGAATAGCAAGATAAAAATGTAGCAATAATAAACAATAATAAATGAATTTGAAAAACTCACTATCAAGTGGTCAATTTTTTTTCTGCACATTATTGACTCAAAAACAAAGGAAACAATTAATCGAATAACAAAATTTTCACTTACTTCTGAAAGAGCGGAGTTGTTGCCAATTTTAGTAATATTGCTGTTTCGATTTAAGATATTTGGCACTGATTTATAAGACATCTTCGATGTTCACTGCAGAGCAAAATGCAGAAGGGTGCAAAATTTGTGTGTTGACAAAGTAGAAATCACAAAACGACGCTTTTTTACTGATGACTAATTCTTTCCAAAAGGATTGTGGTGTTTTAAAAATGTTCTTTGTAGCAGGAGCATTGTCTCTGAATTTTGTTTTGCGTTGAATCCGAAATCAAATTTCGGAATCTTTCGACGAAAACAGCAAAAAAAACCCTCTCACATTGAGGTTAGTTTAGAATGGAAGCGAGAGTGGTTGTAAAATTTTAACTACAATACAATTTTGAACACTATATTAAATTAGTACTGATTTTGAGTTCTAGATCTGAGTCAGCCATGTTTTTTTTTGTGGGAAAATTACTCAAAAAATGGGGGAAGGGAAATGGCAGAACTGGGCGACAATTAAAACATCTCGTCGTTCCACCACCTTCCTCATCTAACGTCACTTTTAATCCTTTACCACAAGTATTATACAATAAACACACACTTTGCGATATTTTTACTATAAAATTAACTTCTTTTTAGTAATTAAATTATAAATTATAAGCTACTTTTGCCAGTTAGAGACTTAAAAACTTGAATCCCGCGTCAACAAACTTCTCTGATTTTGCCTTCTGAACCAATTTTTTTAACAGTTGTTCGCAACGCTAACAAAGTACGCATGCGCTTTAACCAATTTTTATCTTTCGAAAAACTCCTACTTCGATTCTCCGATGTTTCTCGACACATTTCCGAAAATTCTCGTCTTTCTCCGATCCCAATAAAATTATATTTTGCATGATAAAACTTTACTTAAAAACATGTTTATTATGTAACAAAATTGAACAATTTCAATTCTTATCACTCCAATTAAAATATTCTACTCAATCTATACATTTTTTCTCATTTTAACACTTTTATTGCAAAATTTGTCTTTAAATGAATAAAAAAATCAGTATTTTTTATTTAAAAAATTGTATTTCATCTTTAAACCAATTTGATTGGTAAATATTAAATTAAAATTGATTTGAATTTATCTAGTCTTTGATTGGCTGATTGATCTTCAATTGTTTTGATAATTGGTTATTAAAAATAGCGCGTAATTGTTTATTTTTAAATTTTAATCAATTTTTAATTCAAAAAATAATTATTTTCTAAATTTACGTTTGTGATTTTATAAAAATTAACGTACTTTCGAAATAGAAAAAATAATGGCTGATTTGAATTTTTTGTTATTTTTTTGAAAAGTTTAATGTTTTTTGCAATTTTTATTTTTATGAATAAAATTAAAACTTGAATGTACTTACTTTCATCAATGGTTGTAAGATGAAATCACACAGATTATAAAATAAACATTTATAAAGGATTTTGTATCATAATTTTATAATTGAATAAACAATAATTATAAATAAACAGATAATTTATATTAAACAATTCTAAATTTTATGTATTGAAGAATTTATTACTTATAATTTACATTGATTTCAGATTTTGAAGACATTAATAATGGATTCATGAATAGCAAAAATGATGCATCTTTGGTATATCAACTGCAATACATGAACTCTTAAAATGTTTTAAAAACTTTTTAATAAAATTGACCATAAAACAAATTAGCATTTAAATGCTTTATTTTGAATAAATAAATAACCTGTGTGTTAAGTTTACTTAGATGTCTATAAAAATAAGTTATATGTATATATATATTTTTTCCTTTTCACTTTTGTTATGTTATACGATAGAAATACATTAATATTCAATTTTTTAAACAAAACCACGCATTTGTCAATTTATTTTCCTATTTCTGCTCTTTTTTAAATTATAAAACAGTAATTGATTGTCGTTAATACAAACAAAAGTATCCAAAAATTGACAAAATATTTTAATAATCAATTTTATTATTTACAGTATTTATTGCATTTGTATATTTTTATTGAACACACACGCAAAAATGTAAAATATACTAATAGTATATTATTACAATAATATTAAAATGTACTAATATAATTGTGTTATATAATATATAGTATATAATACAACAATTCATACTACATAATATATACTATATAAAATAATATAAAAATACGATGTAAAATATTATGCCTTATAGTCCGTTGTTTTGAAATCTTACATTAAAAACCATTTAAGTAATTTGCCGAAAGTGTAACATTAATTTGGAATTTTTAGTAAATAACAAGAACATTACAAAATTAAAAATCATTATGAGATCAATATTTAATTTAATTAAATACTAAATACAACTTTTATAATAATTTTAATATAACATTTTTGAGGTATACTAAAATAGTCGTGTACTGTTCAATAAAAAAAATGTCAGTGTACAATGATTTTACGAAACTAAACACTACATTTGCACATATATGTAAGTGTAATAAAGTATTATTTTTCTATTACAACTTATAGTTTATGAGCACGACGTTACGATGTACAAAAATTCTTAATCTTAAATTCTATTAACATATTTACATAGTTCAGTCAAATAAATATTTTCTAGTCTTGACACTAGTAGCCTTTGCACTTATAAAAACTAAACATTCAGATATTTTGCACAGTTAAAAAATGAAATTGTATTTAAAGTCTAAAATATATTTCACAACATTAAAAGATGAAGAAAAAATTCAATTTATAATTGTTTTACTAATTTTGCTACATTAATAAAATGTATTCTGTTTCTGTAGTTTTTCAAGCTTTATTAAACAAACAAACAAACAAATATATTTATTATTATTATGTTTTTTTCTGAATATTAAAAGAATATTAAATTTCTTCTGAATATTAAAAGAATATTAAATAATTTAAACATTTAGTAAAATACCGAATCGAATTGTTATTGTTTCAAAATATCTGAAGTATTTAGAACGACGTAATACAATTTTTTGTGTACTGGGAAAGTTAAATAAGATATGGTGTTTGAATTTTTTTAAAGTTTCAATCTTGGTCGCTTTTACAAACTTGATTTGCTTTCGTTCATACATATATCACAGAGTTTGCAAATTTTTCACTCACATATTCTATTTTTTTTCTTCAGTGAAACTTTGAAAAATAATGCTACCAGTTTTCGTTATTTTGTGTACATATATAAAAGCTTTATGTAATATCAACTAGAATATTCTAAGAATAACAATTAATATGCAATTCAATGGAATATCGACTACCATTGAAATAGCTGAGTTTGTACATTTTATACATTTCTCGAACACAATATTTCTGTGTCACCGTCCGAAATTTGTAATTCTAAACATTCAGAAATGTTTTCGGTTCTCATTTATTTATTTCTATTTCCATTTTCCACTTTCTATTTTCATTTTCAACTTTCTATTTTCATTTTCTTCTTTCTATTTGGTAAATGATATTTCCTGGATATTTTAAACATTATGGCATCTCATATTTTTTGGAAACGATCCAGTTCTAAATTTTTCTACTTTTTTTTTACAACAAACTTCGAAAATGTTTATAAATACAAGTTTAAATTAAGGTTTATGATTTATAAACCCGAGTTTTTCATGAATCATAAAATAAAATTACGTTCACGTAATTATTATGATTCAAATTCAAAAGTAAAAATTCGTATACAAACGTCGAAAATTTCTGAACAAAGCATCTAAAAGATAGTTTCGAAAATTGTCATAGTATAACAAAAGTTGTTTCAATACTATACAGAAATTAAATAAATACAGAAATTAAATAAATACAGAAATTCTTACAATAAAAACGAAAATTGTTACATTGCGAAAAAAATTTTGCAACAGAAACGAAAATTGTTACAATGCGAAAAAAGTTTCAATAAAAACGAAAATTGTTACAATGCGAAAAAAATGTTGCAATAAAAACAAACATTATTACAATGTAGAAAAAATATTGCAATACAAACGAAAATTGTTACAAACAATAATTGTTACAAACAATAATTGTTACAAAAAATAATTGTTACAAAAAATAATTGTTACAAAAAATAATTGTTACAATACAGACAATAATTGTTACAATACACACAAAAATATTTCTCTCTTTCAGAAAATGACAATAATCTTTTAGATTCAATCGAAAACCTAATAAACTCTAAATTGAATTACTTCAATAAACTTTAAATCAATAAAATATCTTTTATACAAGAAAATTATATTTAAAAAATATAATAGAACTTGGACCGATCCTGGCTAAACTTTCAGTCGACTTTTAATTCTCTTATTTACATTAGAAACCAAAGACTAGAATCTTGAGGAATAAAAGCTAATTTCATTTTTTATCAGCAGCAGCCGGTGTTTCTAAAGGTTTTCCAATCATGTCCTTTTTTATACCAATCGTTTTTGTAACACAGCTATTTTTATTAGTTTCAAATTTTTGTTGGAGGGAAGCAACATTAGATTTACTGTTCGCTATCTTACTAACTAGACTGGTCTTGGCTCCTGTCTCTGTACATTTTAAATCATTCTTCCCGATAGCTTCTTTCGTCATGAGCTTCGTCACATTAACAGTGGCAGTCGGTGACTTTTTCTTCTCAGCAAAGCTAGCTGCTTTAGTCATCAGTCCCGAAGGTTTCGGAGGCATTATCGGCGTTTTCAAACTCCTCACCGCTGGTTTTTGATTAATCTTCGCCGTTTTGCTATTGTTTATCAAAACATCAGGTGACTTTGTACTATTCTGGATTGAATTCGAGCAACTGGAGACCACATCTGGACTGATGATTTGATTCTCTGAAGGCACGCTTTTCACATTTTTTTCTGGATTAGGGGACTTGTCCGAATTCGGGGATTTGCCTTTCTCGGATTTTAAACTCGAGTCGGAACCTTGTCGACTTCGTAGACCTGGTGATTTTGATCCTTTCTCGGCAACTTTTGTCGACTTTTTGCATTCTTGCTTTCCTTTCGGAGAAGGAGTTTTTGTACTTAAGGGCGGCTTCGATGTCTTGTCTTCGTCCTTTTTTGAATCATTTTCTGATTTATTTTTAGTGGTGTCTTTAGTGTTTATTGCGTCTTTAGTGTTTGTGTCTTTAGCGTTTATTGTGTCTTTAGAATTTATTGTGTCTTTAGTGTTTATTGTATCTTTAGTGCTATTTTTATTTTCATTCTTAGTGTCACTTTTAGCGCTATCTTTACTGTCACTTTTAGTGTTATTTTTACCGTCACTTTTAGTGTCATTTTTAGCGTAATCTTTAATGCCATTTTTGGCGTCTTTACTATTTTCTCTGCGATTATCTTTGCCGTTGCCTTTATTATACTTACTGTCATACTTGTTATCGACCTGCAATTTCGAATCGCTGCTTGAAGTCGACGTGAAAGGTTTGTAAAAACTCTCCATAGATTTCTTGCCCCTTTCGGTTTCATTCTTCATTTTTTCATTCTCTTTTTTCGTGAAAATCGGAACATTGATAGCAGAAGGTAAAAGATATCCTGAACTTGTAGAACTCGCAGAGTTGAAATTCCCAGATTCAGAGTTAGAATAAATGCCTTCAGATTTACAATCTCCGGAATTGACATAAGTGTCGTTAGACTTCTTTTCCGCCTCTTTTTTCTTCTTTCTCGCCAAAGTGGAGGTCGAATAAATAGAGTCGAAATTCCTGTTCGAAATTTCAGAAACGATTTCCGAAAGCAGACCCAGCGAATCATTGTGAGCATCAGATACCTCGATAGGCTTCGGAGCTTTGTACTCAGTGTCTTCAGCTTTCGATTCAGGTTGTTTGTTCACTGATTCCGAAGTTTTGTTTAAAAAATCCGATCGTTTGTTAACAAATTCGGAACGTTTGTTAGCAAATTCGGATCGTTTGTTCGCAAATTCAGATCGTTTGTTCGCAAATTCGGATCGTTTGTTGGCGAATTCGGATCGTTTGTCAGCGGATTCTGAAGAAATTTGTTTTGCGAATTGAGGTTTGTTTTTCTCGGGGGTAGTTTCTTCAATGACGGCGTAAATATTGTCACTAGATTGGGACTCCTCTGCGATTTTGGTGAGGGAAGCATCGGGAATAAGATTCATGCAGTCGTCGTAGGCATTGTCGACAATAGTGGGTTTAACAGAGGGAGTTTGATACCCCGGCAGTCCTGGGATTTTCATCCCAGTTTCGAGTTTATTGACGATTGGTTTTGGTGGACCAGGAGGTGGTGAAGTGGGTCTAGTGCTGGCAGGAATGCTTGTGGGTCTTTTTAGAGAATTGGTCTGCCTCATGGATCCGAAACTGTGAATGGACGGTCTCTTTGAAACCTTAGTATCCTTCATGGACTGAGTTCTCGTGACTCCTTTTTTCTCTTGGGAATCGGGGAGAATAGGAATCGTTGCGCTGGGGATTTCTATTTCGGATTGAGGAATAGGATGGGAAATTTCAAGATTCCGGAGAATTTCCTTATCGATTACTTTGTTGGCTTTGTGGTGCTGAGATCTGGGAAGGGAGTTGGTGTTTTTCTCGACGGGAGGCTGAGAGTTTGACCTTATGATTCCGGAATTCGGGCGAAGAATTGAAGCGATTCGGTTCAAGGTTCCGAGTTTCTTTTCTGGTTCTGGCAGTGTTATGTTTGATAAGGGTCTTGTTTGGTTTGGTAAGAATTTGTTTTCCGAGACTTGGGGTGGATCGGGGGCTGGACGTGTTGGTATTTCGGGAGCTGGTCGTGTTGGAATGTCGGGAGCAGGGCGGACTGGAATTTCGGATTTGGTGGATGGGATTTCGCACCTGGTTTCGGACTTTTTTGATCCGATTAATTCGAGAGAGGTGCATGTGGTTGCAGCTAGGACTGGACTGCTGATTAGGGGTCTGGCAGTGCTTCCGGGATTGAGAGGTGGCAGAGCAGGAGCGATTGATGGAGCGTCAACTGGAGGACTGGAAAGAGCTGCTCTGAAACTGCTGATCCTTTGTAGTGGTTTGATGTGGGTTTTGATGGCTACGGTTGGAACAGTGGGAGGAAGTGGAGCAGGTTTTGTTGGCTCGGAAAGTGATTGATTGTGAATCGGGGTGATAGTGAAGCCTTTGAAGTGTCCAAAGAAGTTGTTGTAACGCTCGTCTGAATCAGATTTTGGGAGCAAACTTGCACAGGCTGGGTCTTGACTGAGGCTCGAGTCGATCGTTTCGATGTTTCGCGGCGAGGGATTTGGACGGTCGCTTGATTTGATTGGCAATGTTCCACGAGTGATCCTGAAAAGTGAAGCAAAAATTGTAAGCCTGGACACTTGGAAAGAAGCATTTTTGACGCTACTTTTGGAAATTTAACGAATAATAATGAATTGGTGATTTAGGTAGATATTTAGAATCTCTTGTGATGAGCAGTGTTTTTAATAAACGGAAATATTTTTTATAAAAATTGGTAAAGTTGGTAAATTGACACGAGTTGACAAGATATTTAGAACAAGAAAAATTAAAAAAGTGGTTTACATTTTTGCTGAATAACAAAAATGGAAAAAAAATACAAATCTCAAATATTAATTTTTAAAAATTAAAAATATTTCAACATTTAAAATATTTGAAACAGTAATGCAAATATTACTAATAAGAAACTTGCAGACAAATTTTTAAAAATATTACAACGTTGGCTGCTTTTGTATTTAAAGAAACTTACGAACAAAAATATAAAGAAGCGAACAAGACAGGCTCATTTAAATAAAAGTAATGATTAAAAAAGCATGCGAAGTTTGAAAGGTCTAATTGATATTGTTTTAAAAATGCAAGCATGCACAAAATGCAGGGAAACTGTTAACAAGACTGTCAAATTAGTAGCAAGCAATGGAAGGAGGAAAAGTAAATGATTAAACAGGTAAACAGAACGAGTCTTATCCATTTTTATCTGAGAATTGCTTTTATTGCATAAAAAGTTACAGCAAAACCAATGCAGATTTAAAATAGTGCTCCTTATTTGAATAATTCAAGACCAAGATTAAATGAAAAGTTTTCGTCAAAGAATAACGTAAACCCAGACGAAAAATTAGTGACGAAAAATTCGTTTTAACGATACTTAAGAATATAAACAAGTAAACATTTTGCACGATACACAGTACACAATTAAAACAAATCACGAGAGAGAAACAATTCATACATGCTCGTGCAGTCTTCTTGAAAATATTTTAAAATTCGCTTTTCACTCTAAAAAATTAATTTTTATAGAATAGTTATCGATTTAAAAACAATTATTCAAAACTAAAATACCAACTTGAATAGTAAATAGTAATTTTTACTAAAATAGTAATAGTAATTTTTACTAAAATATTAATAGTAATTTTTACTAAAATAGTAATAGTAATTTTTCTAATATTGAGCATGCAACTCTTACACTCTATTTTTAATCATATAATTCACAAGAATCAAGACAAATATCGATTTACTCATTACATTACACATGCAAACAACAAACCATGCTTTCTACTATAATATATTACTACTTGAGCATCGTCTCTTCGCATTCGCAACATAAATTAAAATGAAGATATTGAAAACATTAAAAATTAAGTAATTCAAGATTAAAATATTAAAAATTAAGTAATTGAAAAGATTAAAGATTAAAATTATACAAATTACAAATTGAGAAAGTGAATTTCTTTGTATGCAAAATAGTTCATGATGCGAGGAGATTCATTCTAGGATCTACACGTACTCGAAATTAAAATTAGTTACTTATTCGATACGATCACAGGATGAAAATGGTATAAATTTTTCGTAATTTGAGTAAATAAATGCTACTGTCTCTTTAAAATTAAAATATTGGTAAATAGAGATCTTGATTATTCCAAGATATTCTCCCGATGCTTCTAAATATAAGCGTCTGCATCGAAGTGAATTCTACGTATCTACCTAAACTTGTAATATCAAAAGTCTCTTTCACTTATCCTGACTCTTGGGCAGTGAAAGTCTTCTATTTTATATTATTTAACTCAGCTGAAGCTTTGCAATCT
Source organism: Ganaspis sp. Gsp50 (assembly GCA_011057455.1). NCBI lineage: Eukaryota > Metazoa > Arthropoda > Insecta > Hymenoptera > Figitidae > Ganaspis > Ganaspis sp. Gsp50. The sequence goes on along the minus strand of WNHD01000199.1, from coordinate 23,468 downwards.
CGTATCGACAAAAGCTTAACATAATTATAAACAATTCTTATCTACGTTAAGTACTTTTTATAAAGAAAGATTTGAGCTTAAGTTTAACCAATTGCACAAATAATACTTTAATGCTAAATATTAATAACTGTTTTCTAAAATATTAATAATTGATTCTAAAAATAGAAATCAGTTCAAAATATACACGCACATTGATTCGAAATGTGCGGGAATACTAATTCTGAACATACGCGAATATCCATTCTAAATATAAATTTCAAAATTGTTTTCATAATACAGTAGAATTCCAGTCTTTCGGATAGATAAATATCCATATCGAATTGGAGATTTTAAAATAGGCAAGTATTGAAATACTTAAAATTAAGAAATAATTAATACTAAAACTATATGTGTAATACTACTAATTTTGAAAATTAGACAAATAAGGACAAACAAAAAATTAACAAACAAAAATAAGAATAAACAAATTTTTTTTGGAATTGTTTTGTTCGTTTTAGGATTTCTAAAATTCTTTTTTAGAATTTGTTCTATTTTTTGTAACTCTTAATACTAAAAACTAATAGCAATTTAAAATCGCAATTTAGAGTTCGAAATCTACTGTAATATGGAAAAGAGAGTTGTAAAACTAGTTTGATCGATACTAATACTCATAAAAATAAATACTTAAAATCTGAATGTAATTTCAGTAATTGAGTTAGAAGTTTACTTTGGGGGAGGTGGTGGTTTCTTGTTATAAAATGGAGCCTTAGCAGTTAAATTGGCTTTATCCTTTAACAAAGTTTCACAAGTATTTGGAGCAGTACCAGAAGTACTGCCAGGACTTTCATTCAATTGCTCGAACTTAAGCTGCGTTTGAACTTTAAGTCCCTTAAAGTTTCTATTAGATCCTTTCTGAAATTGCTGTATGTGATCCGCCAATTTGGAACTTAAGTCCATCTTAAGAGGACTTATCCTCTTTGACGTCACTTCTATTGAATTTGAATTAGAACTTGCATCAATTTTCAATGCAGGCTGACTTCTTAATTCTACTTTTGGATCATTCAAAGAATTTCTCTTTTGAATATTACTACTACAATTAATCACATTGGGATTAGTAGTCGAGACGAGATTGCTTTTAACGATTTGAAGTTTCTCTTTACTTGATAATTGATCACTAACAGAGAATACTTTATTTGTGTTTTGGGGAGGATTCTTTTTCGGTTTAAACGCGACTAGAATTCGCTCAAAAAAGCCATTTTGACTTTTGCAAACCGGTATCGATGGCGCGTACGGTTTACGCTTTGGTTTCAAACAGTCGACATTGAATACATACTTAGAGAGCGCTCCTTTCTTCCACTGTTTATTGGGATTGTTTTTCGTGTACCAAACGCCAAGTGCGATTAGTACGATTGTCGGTAACACGCCCAGGAAAATAATGTAGAGAGCTGTCACAAAGTCATTTCGCGCTAGAAATAAAAACATATTACATCAAATATTTTATATAAATTTTGAATTATTAATTGCACTCATTTATTTTTAACTTTTTAATTTAAAAAACTGTTTTCTTAATTTGTTGAAATGTAAAGAATTTATTAATTGTTTTCTTGTTAGTAAATGATTATAAGTAGCAATTAAAAATTATTTTTCATTTGCGCATTGTTAGTAAATTTGTCGATTTAACTTTTTATGAAATGGTTTGATGAAGATGGAATTTTTCGACAGGTGAATGGCATTCAAGAGAGATTTATTCTTTCACGTACATGTTTTTAGATTTATAAATCTTTACATTCTGTGAACTTAAAACTAACTTAATAGTTAGTTAATATCATTAAGAGTTAGCTAAATTCAACTAAACTTAACTTCAAACAGATAACCTTAATAATTGAAAAATAATAAACTAATGAATAAAATGAATTGGATGAGTAAACACAATGATTAAACAAATATACGTAGAATAAAAACGTAAAAAAACAAGTTCCGAACAATGTAAGTTCGGAATGTAAGTGATGAAAAATGTTATTATTATTAATATTATTATTATTATTATTATTATTATTATTATTATTATTATTATTATTATTATATTAAATTACCGTTTGGATCTTCAGCTGGACCACTGTCTTCAGAGCCTCCAAATCCGGGTTGTGTACAATCCGGATATTGAAATCCACGATTACAGTGACAGTGTCCTAAACTATTGCAAACTCCGTTGCCTCCACAATTGTTTAAACAGGCATTTCCACCGGAAATTCGTGATCGTAGATCTGCTACAGGCATGCATTTTTGGTTCACGCACATCTGAAATTTAGAATTATGTATTATTATTTTATTTAATTTTTATTCAAACTCTAGTTTGGAATTAATCATTATGAAAACTCTAGTTTGAAATTAATTATTTTAAAACTCTAATTTGAAAAAATGTACTAAAAATATAGATAGCAAAAATAATGATTGTCAAAAATTGCAAATCTCTACCTTTCCAGGTGCACATTTTGCGCCGTCAGGTGCAAGTCCAGGGTCGACTTCATTCAGACCTAAATCCACAATTGCTGATCGGCAAGGAATGATATTTCCTTTGCTGTTTATAAACGAGTGGCTGAGAATAGCTACAGATTCCATTCCAAACTCCAGCCTTTCATTTAAATGCTTACAATGCAGCATGCCACAAAGAATGTTCCTGCAACAAAATAATGTATGCTGAACTCAACCCAAATTGAACAATCTTTTTTGTTTGAAAGTGTTGTCTCCTTTTTTGAAATATTTATTTTCTTAAATCCATTTTTCTATTCTTTAATCCATTTTTCTATTCTTAAATCCATTTTTCTATTCTTAAATCCATTTTTCTTTTCTTAAATCCGTTTTTCTTTGCTTATTTTGATCCGTTATTCATAAATTGTATTTGTTATTGCATTATATTTGTTTATATACATAAAATATTTAATACATTAAATTTTTATTTAAAGCAAAATGCATATGAACGCAAACTTACTGATCGTTGCATTTGAAATAAGACGAGTCGATTCTATTAAATCCGCAATTTCCGTTTTTGTTGCCCTTGTTGTTCATCGTGTAGCATTGAGAATCCGAAGAAGAGCCAGTGGGTCCCCAGAGTAGTTTGCACTGATCATTGTGAGTTCGACAGGATCCTTGATAGCAGAAAGCCTTGCCCATGTTGCAGGGTTCTCCGTCAATTTTATAAACATCTTTTGGACAATATTCACTCTGACCAGTGCAAAATTCCGGCAAATCACACTCGTGTTCTGCTGAACGGCACTCGGTGCCTGCAGTTTTCGGTCTGCAGGTTTTCAGGTCACAGCACTGACCAGTGGCACAACTTGCGTTCGCGTGAAGCATGCAGGTGGAAGCATCGCAGCAAGGATTGTCGCAATTTTCCTTCAGACCACAGTCACACTGTTCTCCAGGCTCGACAAAACTATTTCCGCAAACTGGACTGTCAAACAGCTTCTGCGGTTTATTTCTAAGGCAATAATCCATGCCGTGCTCAAAAGCCAGAGCCAGATATTCCAAAGAACACGAGGACCAGTGAACGGGACCTGCTGATCCACTCGATGGCGCCATGATGCACCTGGAAGGTCAAAAATGTCTGTTCAGTGGATTCAGGTGCTGAAATAATAAACTTGCAAAGGATGCATTATATTTTATCAAAAATAAACTTGCAATACAATTAGACCTGCAATTAAACCTGAATCTGCAATAAATTTTAGACTTGTAAAAAAATTAGACCTGCAATAAAATTTAAACTTGCAAGAAAATTAGACAATAAAATTTTGAGATTTTAAAAATGAATCTTTATTTGAAAATGTCCAATTTCAGAATTTAATCTCATTTTTGAAATTAGGACTTAATTTTCATTGCGAGGATTGTTTGTGATCGAGTTCAAAGCATTAGATTAGACTACTTTTTACAAGTTTAATAATTTTGTACTGGAGTGTTTTATTTTAATGAATCAGAATTTGCAAGTGAAAAGAAAATCGTATACCTTTCTTCTGGACATTCACATTCAGGGGCATCGTGTTCCATACCAAAATTATGACCGATTTCGTGAGCAACAGTAGCTGCGACAACACCCACTACGTTTGAATGATCACTGGAAACTCCTCCAGAAAATTCGTAGGTACATATTGGACCTTTCAGAGCTTTGCCAACAACACCTCCGTCAAATTGTATTCTCCTTTAAAAACAAAAGAGAAAGTATTACATTATTTCTACTGATGATTGCTTCATAAACGGAAAAAAGTTCTTTCAACAACAAAAGGTAATTTTTCCGTAAATTCTTAATTACTTGTTTTAATTACTTGTCTCAATTACTTGTCTCAATTACTTGTCTTAATTTGTGAAATTAATTTTATTGTAATGTGTATTACCCGCACGATTATGAATAAATAGATAAATAACATCTTTAATGATTTTTCATACAAGAAGTACTAAATGTTACTAAATTCAATGCCTTTAAAACGCATCGATTTTACATTAAATTTTATACTAAATTAATAAACAAACAGATTTTATGTTAAATCGATTTTATATAAAATTTTATAGAACCAATTTTATGGAACCGATTTTATATTAAATTGATTTAATATAAAATTTATTTTGTATTACATCGACTCTATATAAAATGTATTTTATATTACATCGATAAAATCTATTTTACATTAAATCGATGTTACATGAAAATTTCAATATATTAAATAAAATAATGTTTTTGTTGTAAAAATGTGCAACAAATTTTACACGACCTGAAAAATAAGAGAAGAATCATTTTTCCCAAGCGTGATAGAATAATAAATTGAAAGGAAAATTTCTGCATTTTAATTACGAGTTTAGGTCATAAATAGAAAAGAGTTTAAAGGGGTGGATGAAGTTGTACTCACGTTAATAGCTGGGCATTATCATTTGGAATTGCCTTGACTAGTTTTTCTCTGCGGTACCGCAGGAAGTTTGATAATGTCGTGTCTCCATTTACAGAGAGCGGTATTTCATCTGAATCTGACCACACTTCGACGCCCACTAGTGCAACGAATATATTTAGGGGCATATAAAACTGTAAAAAAACATAAAAATACGTTATTTATACACCCGAAAAATTTTGCTCATATTTTACACAAAATTATACTCGTTCTTCGATTTTTCAAATTAGTTTGCAAATAAAATATGTTTTCAAATTATTTAGCAAATAAACGTAAATGAAGAATGTTTAAATTTAAGAAAAAAGAATTGTAAAAGAAGTGTTTCCAATCAAATTGCAAATAAAATATAAGTTTGAAATATTCTCTTTTCCAAAATTTTGCAAATTAATTTGCAAAAAATTGCAAATTAATTTGCAATAAAATTAGGTTTGTCTCAAACTAATTTGCAAATAAACGCAAATCGAAAATAGGTTCGTCTTGAACTAATTTACAAATAAAAAATACGTTTTTTTAGATTAATTAGCAAATTAACAAAAAATATGAAAAAAAACAGTAGAATAAAGGAATTGCGATATTGAAAATAAATAATTACGAGAAGAATCGGGAAACTCACAGCATTTATAATATTTGCGATATCCTTGCAACGATGATAAACTTGGTCTAGATTTTCGTCGAAAGCCATATACTCTTTTTTATCAATTACAAGAACTAATTCCACGTATCTAGATTGCCTGTTTGCATTGTAAGGACCCCTTATTGTTTCAGTCGCTCTTTTGTGCTGAAAAAAACTCCATTACTCAGTCATTCAAAATAATTTTAAAAAATTCAATTTAAAAATGAGTTATTATTTATAATTTAAAATCTAGAGATTAAATTAAAATTGATTTCCAATTGAAATTTAAAATAATATTGACACTTAAATTAAAAATATTATTGAAAAAATAAAATAAAATTTGAAGACAATGTTAAAAGTTGTTACGTAAATCGTCTTTAAGGATTTCAGGTCCGTCTATTACTATTAAATAAATAAATAAATAAATAAATAAATACAAAGAGAAATACATTTCAAAGTTAAATAAAATTTAAACACTGAATTAAAATGTCTAAATTTGTCTGTTAATAATTTGACTAGTCGGACAAAGAAAAATGCTCGGAAAAATGGGACAAAATTGAAAGAAAAATCAAGACCAAAATGTAGCTTTCTATTTATAAGTTGGTTGATTTGTTCAACTGGCAGAAAGGAGATAGTGAAAAGGAAAAAGTGCAAACACCTTGGAGAAGAAATTGCAGTGTTTATCGTTCTAGATACTCACCCTGGAGGCTCTGTTGAATTTTTTGGAGTCGCTACCAAGAAAGTCATGTGGCGTTCCCTCGTAGCCTATGAAAAAGAAAAACAGAGATCATCGAATGCAACCGGATTCTTAGTGAAGTAAGGACAAAGGAGTCGGCGTACCGCGAGGACCTTGCTTCCACATTCGTTAAGACTGTTAAGGAAAGACCAGTACTTTACTAGAAAGACAGGTCTCAAGTCTTTACGCGCGTCGAGAACTTGTTTGGAAAAAGGAACTTCTGTATTTTCTTTAACGAAGATTCTATCAAGTATTTAGAAGACGATACTTTGACTTTAAGAATCTCAGATTTACAACTGGCTCACTGCCAATCAGGACAGGTCAACGGGTATTGAACACTTTCTTTCAGTCAATTTAAAGCATTTTCGAGTCTTTTCAACTTTGGTCCATTTTCAATGCTTTTTTTAAAATTAGTGTTTGACGCTAAAAGGAATAAGTAGGACAGGATTGAGAAAGAATTTAAAAGAATTTAAAAGAATTATAAAGAATTTAAAAGAATTAGAAAGAATTTAAAAAAATTAAAAAGAATTTAAAAGAATTAGAAATAACTTAAAAGAATTAGAAAGAATTTAAAAGAGTATTGCAAAAAATTTAAAAGAATTAAAAAGAATTTAAGAGAATTAGAAAAAATTTTAAAGAATTAGAAAGAATTTAAAAGAATTAATAATAATTTAAAAGAATCAAAAAGAATTCAAAAAGGATTTATAAAAAATTGGTCATTAACATTTTAAAAATCATAAATTTGAGTTTTGAAAATAAATAACTGAAATTTAAAGTCTTAAGAATCTTTTTAGTATAATAATAATTATAATAATTTTACTACAGTGTCATCAAAAGTACTTTCAAGGCTTTTGGAAATCTTTGGAATTTAGTGAAATATTTTAGAGTCTTCCAGAATACTAGAAAATCTTTTTAAATGCTTAATAATCCCTTCTAAGATACAAGAATCTTAATCTTCAAAAATATTAAGATATTTTAGAATTTCGTTGAATATTCAGATATTTTGGAATTTCGTAAAATATTTTGAAATCCTTTGGAATCTTCTAAAATATTTTGGAATTTTGTCAAATTACATTGGAGTCCTCTTGCGTTATTTTGGCTCAAAGGGTTCAATGATAAGACTTCATTATAAAAAATCGTCAGACGGAATAAACTTTTAGTATACTCAAAAATTTCCTAGAATGTTTTGAACTCTTGAAGATGTCTGGCAGCAATTTAGAAAAACAATACTTGCTCTATGAGGAAGTAACACATCACACAATTCTAAAATTAAAAAATGATCCAGAATATTTTGGAAATTTATCAAGCCAAAATCTTTGAGAACGCTAAAATTCGCAGCCTTTTTTTCGTTTTCGGAAAATAAAGAAAAACATTTTTGTTATTTGTGCATTTTTAAAATATTTTTATCCAACCCCTACAGATTGTATTTTTATTTTTTTATTTCTTGTTCTTTTTATAAAGTCGGTAAATAAATTCTGAAACTATGATTAAGTAATTTGTCCTTTAGTTTATCATAAATAAAAGAACAAAAAGATGCAAACTTCAGTATCATAAACTTTTAGAGTAATCTAAGATTTTATATAAAATTGTGTGCATTCTTAAAGACCAAAATCCTTACAAAGTATTTGGAATTTTTTGGAATACTCTAAAATCGAGAATATTTTGGAATCTTTCAAAAGAATCTAAACCTTTTAAAATAATCTAAATCTTCCAAAAAAAGTAAATCTTTCAAAAGAAACTAAATCTTCCAAAAAAACTAAATCTTTCAAAAAATCTAAATTTTTCAAAAGAAACTAAATCTTTCAAAAGAAACTAAATCTTCCAAAAGAAACTAAATCTCCCAAAAGAAACTGAATCTTCCAAAGGAACAAAATCTTTCAAAAAATCCTGAAATCTTGTAAAAATCTAAAATTTTCTGGAACATTTAACAATTTGTCATAGTGTTGAAAAATCTCGCATAATTTTTAAAAAAATATATTTTACACACAAAAAAAGAAAGTCTTAAACCGTTTACTCAATCAGTCAATTTTGTTGCTTAAAACAAGACTAAGTCAGTTTTTTGGTCGTAAAAAAAGTCCAAGTTAGTTTTTGATCTCAAAACAAGAATAAGTCAGTTTTTGATCGCAATACAAGAATAAGTCAGTTTTCGGTCTCAAAACCAGACATCAATTTTTGTTCTTAAAACCAGTCCAAATTGTCTCTTACATAAATGATTGCATCCAAAAATTGTCTGAAAACAACACTTCTTTCCTCCAAGTAAATTTTACTTATTAAAAAACAAATCTTACCACAAGTGTGATTGGTGATGAGGTCTTTGTGTTTATAAATGAAGTGTCTGGATTGAAGGGCATTTTTCTCAGGATGGATATGATGAAGATTTTCGCCATCGTAGATGACTCCGTGTAGACCTTTACAGGTGGAAATTGCAGCCCAAGAGCCTGGCACGTCTCTGATACTGCCTTGATAATGACACAGTTCCTGCAAGACAATTCAGGCATCATTAGAGTCTGTTATTTTCTCTCGAGGCACGAATACAATTAGTGTTTATTATAGATGTAAAGAGGCATGGTATCTTGGAAGGCATGTGGTCACCAAGAGAATTAACTCAGGGAGCTGTCGCGCAAGAATTCCTCGAGATTAACTATTTTAGTTTGATTACAGCTTAGCACGCGAGATTGCCAGTTTCTCTATTTGTTCTTGCCGATAGGAAATGCAAGGGAAACTCAGAAAAGTCTTTAATGCGTCACGCTCGTTGAAATAAGTCTAAGGTTCAGAAAAAATTACGTGCTTTTGTAATAAGTGACGACGCCTGGGAATGAAACAATTGTCCCAAGATTATCTTTCTGTTTATAGTTACATCGTTCTCGAAACAAGGACGAGAAAACTTTACAAATTTAGAAAAAAAACTTTGTATCTTTTTAAAATACTTGCCCGGTTGAGAAAAACCCAGACTGACAATGGATTGAATCTTAAGATAGCAAGAATGTCGATGCTTAAAATTTAAATCGATACAAAGAATTGATATAATATTAATTAAAATTAAGATTAAAATTTTAGGTAATTGGTCCTTTGAACCACGAAACAATTTTAAATTTGGAAATAACAATTATGAAAGGACTTTGACAGTTTATTTGTCAAATAAATAAAGAAATAAATTACGAAATTTGGCGTGAGATAAAATTAGAAATAAACGAGATTCAATGGACTTCAATTTGCGTCAATAAACAAAAAGTTTTCTTAAAAACGAATCGAAACTATGACTATTATTTCGATCGTTTAAAACATCCAATGATTGAAATTGACAAAAAATTACAACTGGTAAAAAATGATAACAAAATTTGCAATAATTGTTTAAATTAAATTTAAATTAAATACCAAAATAAGTAAATAAACACCCAAATTTGATTCAGTTAAACAAATAAATAAAATTAATATAAATATTCGAAATTCAAGGTCTCATGGCACAATTAGATTTAATGAATTCCAGTGTGAATAAAAAGTGATAGTAAAGTGTGAATGTAAATATAGTAAAATGCAAATATTGACTAGAGTATTTTTAAAAACACTCTCTGGGAAAAGCAATTTCTAAATGAAGATACTATTTTATTTTTATGGAAACGGAAGTGAGTAATTCACATATCCGAGGGATTATAATACAACTGGGTATCTCTTGTATGCAAATGTTAACAAGTATTAAAAAAAACAGTAGTGAAGTCGAGTCAATTAAGAAATCCAATTGGTAAAATGTGAAGCCATATATAGAACAAAAGCACAACGAACTCGGACTTTATAATAGCTTGTCATTGAAGTTGCATTCTTTTTTATTTTTTCATAAAAAAAAACAAGTGCCGATGACTTTGCATTCCACAAAAGATACGAGTCATTTTTTTAAACAATGTGACAGCTAATTATTTTTTAAAAAGCATTTACATTATTTCTGCAAAAAATATGTAATTATAGAAAAATAATGTAAAAAAATATGTTTTATTAATATTACTATTAATAATAAATTACTATTAATATTACTAACAATATTTCCAATTTACTTTTAGCTAAAAAAATTGGCTTTATATTATTAGACTTCATTTAAAACACATAATAGTCATTTATAATCAATTGTTTATAACTTTATTTCTTCATTTATATTATTTCTTCATTTTGAAAAAACTCTTCAAAAATTTGTTGAGAATATTGTCAATTGTAATTTAAATTGATTATAAAATTGTGATTATGTTTTTTAAAAATAAATCTCAACTTTTCCATCTAAGAGGAACATTAATACTTTTTTAAAAATAGAAAACAAACAACATAAATGGAGCAACTCTGATAATTATTTTATCTTCAATCATTCGATACATTTGATATTGGTACATATATTCTATAAATATTTATTCTATATTCTATAAATATAATATTCCATAAAAGTTTATTCTATATTCTATAAATATAATATTCCATAAAAGTTTATTTTATATGCTATAAATATTATATTCTACAAATATCGTCAACTTCACGATTTATAAAAATGGTGACAACTCAAAAAGTCGTCGCAAATTATATTTAACACATTTTAGCAAAAATTTAATTAAGATAAATGTAAATTAAATATTCTATTAAATGAAATAGTGTTTTATATAAAAATACAAAATATATTTTAATTCTCTTTTAAATTTGAAATAAATTACAACATTTGAGTCACATAATAATAGTTTCCTCAAAACAAGTAAAAAGAGCTTCTGAGTCACTGTTTTCTGATTCATATTTTCTCAGGTGCATATTAAATTTAAATTTCGAGAAAACGATGCTTGAAAAAGAATGAACGTGACGATAATTAACTAATTGAAACTACTAGATAATTAATAATTATACCAGCTGCTAATTAACTATTTAAAAATATCAAATATCAATTAAGAATATTAAATAGAATTATTCGCTCAAAAAATAAAGAAACATAAAAGTAGTAATTAAAAATATAATTATACATAAAAGAAAATAATTCAAACTTTCTCCAGGAAATAATGTTTAATTTTACGCAAGTTTAATTCAGAGCATAATTACAGTGAGTAATGATATTACATTAAATATTAATTCATTGAAAACCCAGAAAGCAAATATTTGCAATATTCCTCTTTATGAAAAGCAAACGTTGTAATTTAATAAACTTTCAAAAAATCACATTAAAAAAAATGTTAAAAAAATGTTAAATGTTAAAAATATTAATAAACAATAAAATAAGAAAATATTCTAAAAAAGAAATTTTCATATTAATTGTATAAAAAAAATATTAATTAACGCGAACCGAAATAATTTTCAGTAAGAACAAATTTGTTCTTCGTTTAACTAAAAATACTAATTTGTAAATATCAAAATAATCTAAAGTGACAAAAAATTGTTAATCCCCATTTAGCAAAAAGTAATAATTTACAATTGAGCTGCATATGAAAAATTGAGGATACTCACAACTTTGGATGGAGTGTGTACTTTAAAAGAGCCTTTATGTTGGTGTCTTTGCTGAAAACCAACGGGAATGAGATCTGTGTTTAATCGAAGATCCAGGATCCTTTTCACACCGTCTAACTCGTAACCAACTGACAGCACGTCGACATGCTCGATGTCCTGAAAAAAAGACACTAATGAGTAACAGAGAATCTCACGGAATTTATTCAGGGAAATTGGATTTTTCTTGATTCGTAAAGTCTTTGGAATAATTACTTTCCCTAACCAGAGAATCATTAATTTCTTAGCAGTAGAAACATTTTGCTACTTTCATGTAACTTTAAATTTTCTTCTCTGTTAAATAAATACAAAAGTGTGGATAACTCAAATAAAACAAAGAATTGTAATTTACACATTCAAATACAATTTTACATATTCACGCGCATTCTACAAAAATTAGACTTACACTTTATTCAATGTTTCATACAATAAAAATTAAAAATTAAATTTTTCAATATCATTTTACTTTCCTTATATTTTTTAATTTTTTCAATGATAACAAATTAGAAATGACGACAGAAAAAATAGAAATACAAACAATAAATAAAATTAAAATAGAAGCAATAATTAAGATAATGATTCAAATAATAATTGAAATAATAATTGAAATAATAATTAGAGTAATAATTAGAATAATAATTAGAATCATAATTAGAATTATTGAAATAGAAATCATATTTCAAACAACGAAATAAAGAATAAAAATTCTAATTAAAAATACGAAAAATAAAACTTTCTCTAAGGGAAATCAAAAAAATTTAAATCATAAAATAAAATAATTATGATCTTGGATGTTAAATTAAAATTAAATTAAATGACCGTTATAAATTTACGCTTGGATGAAAAAGTAAATTAAAATTAGTTTTTAAAAGGATTTCATGAAAGAAACTATTTGGGAAAAAAGATTATGAAATATTTATGGCTTAAAATATCTTGTTGTGCATTACAGTTTACTGAATCCGTTTAATTAACATCTCGTTATACTTTTCTTTATATTACAAAATACTTGAAAGAAAAAAATTATGAAGGATTAGTCTAATAAGTTCTTAAATGCAAAAAAAAAGAAAGAAAAACGTTAAAGTAGATTGAAGATTAAATTGCTAAAAACTTATCAGCATTCTTCCTAAAAGGAACTATTAGCAGCAATCAACATTTTAAGCATGGCAAAAAATTAATATTTAAGATAAAAGCATAATATCCTATTTTTGGTTCATTGATAAGAAAAACCATTAACCAGAAAACGATGTTTAGACAAGAAAGTAAAATTTCTTATTAGAATTTATGTTATCGTTTTTGAAATTATTTATATTCCATTTGATATCAATAACAACAATTGCAATACAAAGAATTTGGAAAGTAAAAAATAAAATACCCGAAAAATGTATTCTTAAAAAATGCTTCTACTTGAAATATTCGTCCAATATTTACAGAATTTGTTGAAACTAAATTTCATGACATTTTAAATTATCAGCTTTACGAAAAATTATTCAAATTTGTAAATGGATGTGTAAGAAAAATACAAAAAAAATAATAATAACTTCTTTAGGAAAAAATTGCTCATTCATCATAAATTGCTGAATGCTAAAAATGTTTTTTAAACTGGACATTCATTTAAAAAGTGACTAATCGTTAATAAACAACTTCCTGATTTCTGCGTAATAGATTACAATTGTAAATGTAATTGTCAATATTTCACACAGGAAACTACTGTCAATTGATTATCTCACATTGATGACTCAATTTTTCAGAATGATGATCAGTTAACTACAAGACATCCGAATGTACTAAAAGACGAGACATTAACACGATCTCTAAAACTCTTATAATAAATAATTGAAAGATGCTCCGTGACTTCAAATTTAATCTAAAAATCAAATTAAATACAAAATTCAAATTGATTAAGAATAGAGCAGATATTGTTATGCCCTTAAATTTCTTAGTTTTTTATTTTGAATAGAGCGCAAAAAAAAGAATACGAAAAAAATTTCAGGAACACCTTGTAATTTGCAGAAACGTAAATAAATCCATATTTTTCAAAAATTCAAATTATTCCTGAAAAGTGTAGTGTTTAATATATACTTTTAAATTCGCGTTTTTTGATTTCAAATCAAATAAAAAAAATAAATTGCCACAAATATTTCAGGAACACCTGGAGATTTGCAAAAATGAGAAAAAAATCCATATTTTTCAAAAATTCAATTTGTTCCTGGAAAGTGTAGTGTTTAATATATACTTTCAAATTCGTGTTTTTTAATTCCAAACCGAATAAAAAAAAGAAAATGGCCAAAAAATTTCAGGAACACCTTGAAATTTGGAAAAACGTGAAAAAAATCCATATTTTTCAAAAATTCAAATTGTTCCTGGAAAGTGTAGTGTTTAATATATACTTTCAAATTCGTGTTTTTTAATTCCAAATCGAGTAAAAAAAAGAAAATGGCAAAAAAATTTCAGGAAACCCTTGAAATTTGCAAAACCGTGAAAAAAATCCATATTTTTCAAAAATTCAAATTGTTCCTGGAAAGTGTAGTGTTCAATATATACTTTCAAATTCGTGTTTTTTAATTCCAAATCGAATAAAAAAAAGAAAATGGCAAAAAAATTTCAGGAACACCTGAAATTTGCAAAAACGTGAAAACAAACCATATTTTTCAAAAATTCAAATTGTTCCTGGAAAGTATAGTGTTTAATATATACTTTCAAATTCGTGTATTTTAATTCCAAATCGAATAAGAAAAAGAAAATGGCAAAAAAATTTCAGGAACACCTTGAAATTTGCAAAAACGTGAAAAAAATCCATATTTTTCAAAAATTCAAATTGTTCCTGGAAAGTGTAGTGTTAAATATATACTTTCAAATTCGTGTTTTTTAATTCCGAATCGAATAAAAAAAAGAAAATGGCAAAAAACTTTCAGGAACACCTTGAAATTTGCAAAAACGTGAAAAAAATCCATATTTTTCAAAAATTCGAATTGTTTCTAGAAAGTGTATTGTACATGGAGTCCGGAAAGGAGTTCAGTTAGACTATTTTTTTAGGATGGAAAATTGTCATGATTACAATGGTTTCTATATATTATGAGGATGCAAATTAATTTAATTTGCATTGTTTTTTTTTCAAGAGTGTGAAAAGGGTGAAAAACATAAAGTGTGCTTGCGTTTGATTAAACATGTTAGTTTAAATGTATTGAGTCTCATTTCAAAATTTCTATATTGGCATACAAATACATATATGTATATACATATCCTTATATGCATTTGTCAGACATTGGGGTGAAAATTGTTGAATTAGGGCTTTTCTTGACATATGGCCATAAAGCCATTTCGTGCACACCTATGAGATTTGCAGTGACCCGCTTTCATCTCAAGCCAATATATTTTCGGATAAATATAACGTGGGTCACGTTTTACAGACTGCGGAAAATTGCCTTTTCTATGTTCAAAAATATCTTTCGCTCTTATTTATTTCGAGACCCACATTTCTGTAACTTATGTAACAAACAACGAATGTTTTGTAAACCTTAAATACAATTCTAAATGTTACCTCTGCCTTCATTAATTTTAGACAATATTCATATTTAATATTTTGTACAAGAAAGTTTTTTTAACCATGAAAGAAGACTGATTTTTTTTTATTTTATTTATTTATTTTAAGAAAATACATGTTCCTAGGGCTATAGAGCCCTTTAAGGAACGAGGTAAACGTTATCCATATGTACATTTAAGTATAGTTTTATTGATATAAAAAAAATATAATAGAAATAAATATAAAAGAAAATACAAATTTATCTCCCTCTGTTTTCTTTTATCTTTCTATATTGCTTTTATAATTAATCTTCCTTTATCCTTTATCTTCTGTTATTCATTTACAAAAGAATGTTTCCTTCCAATAAAACAGAGTATTAAATTATGTCCATTTATTCCCTCGTAATTAAATATTCTTACGAAAGCTTGAAATCAAATTTTATCGGATTATTTCTCCGTTTATTTCAATAAATAAATGTTTTCAAAATTGTATTTTAATTTCAAGAAGGTAAAAAAGATTTGTATCTTCTGAACAACTATTTAAAATGAGATTTTGTTATTTAAAAGGTTTTTTTTGTTCAATTTGTATTTCAAAAAACAGAAATAATTTTATACATTTTTTGTGTTTTAAACAACAGAATACTATAATAATGCACTATTTTTAAATTACAAATGATCAGAAAATGAACAGTAGGTAAATTGAAAGAACAATTTGAACGAAAAATAAAGAATTTACGAACAAAAAATAAAGAATTTGCGAACAAAGAATAACAATGTACTAAAGTGCAAAGTTACAGGATAAAATATTTCCTTCATTTGAATTTGTAATTTTTTTTAAAAAGGATTAAACCGTCAATTATGAACAAACCTCGCAACTTCAAATTTCCAAGAAACATGGTAATTTTGTCTTCGCATTGAAAATTTATGCTATCCACTTTCGATCAACTTTGTAATTAAGTTCTCCTTCTTCATTCATGCTCGAATAAAAAGGCCGAAGAAGAGAAAGAGGATGGACCCTCAAAAGGTATACGAGAGAGACTAAAAAGGGCATTTGAGGACGACGGAAGGTGGTCCATTACCTTGATTAAAGCAGACTTCGGCTAACCCTCCGTTTCCAAATTATTAAATATTACAATTAAAATTTACCTCATTCGCAAAAATTTTTTCTATGCATTCTTTATCCCAATTTGTAAAAAAATTCATTATTTTCGCCAGTTATTTTGCTTGTAAATTGTTCCTCCAGTTAAAAATTGTATTTATGAAATATTTTATCTCTATAAAATTAATTGAATACATTTTTTAGCCATGTATGTATTTTTTTCTGTAAAATCGTCCACCTTTTATAAAAATGTGATACGTATAATCTTTTTGTTTTAGAAAAACTTAGGTCAGAGAAGAAAATGTTTTTAACTAAATCTTTAAGTTGAGAACCCAAATCGTCGATATCGAGGGTTTTACCAATTAGGTAGTTTTGAAATATGGAACGGTTGTTCTGATTTATGACTAAGCTTTCAACCAAGTCGAAGAAAATGAAAAATGCCTCGAAAAGACAATACAACATTTTTCAATAAAGAAAGAAAGGTAGAAAGAAGAATAAAAAGAATCAAAGAAGAATGAAAGATGAATAAAAGAAGAATAAAGGATGAATACAGAAAGAATAGCATAAGACTAAACGAAGACTAAACGAAGACTAAACAAAGACTAAACAAAGACTAAACGAAGACTAAACGAAGACTAAACGAAGACTAAACGAAGACTAAACGAAGACTAAAAGAAGACTAAACGAAGACTAAACGAAGACTAAACGAAGACTAAACAAAGACTAAAAGAAGACTAAACGAAGACTAAACGAAGACTAAACGAAGACTAAAAGAAGACTAAACGAAGACTAAAAGAAGACTAAACGAAGACTAAAAGAAGACTAAACGAAGACTAAAAGAAGACTAAAAAAATACTAAAAAAAGACTAAAAGAAGACTAAAAAAGACTAAAAGAAGACTAAAAGAAGATTAAAAAAAGACTTGACGAAGACTTGAAGAAGACTAAAAGAAAAATAAGGAATAAAATATAAACAATGCTTCCCTATATGAGGAAGCAAAAAATAAAAATTATACACGTGAAAATGTTAAAATATCATATTATCGTTTAATTAGATTTGAGATTCCATTGTCTTAGAAGGGTTGTAAGATAAACTAAAATAATTTTCTATTTTACACAATGAATGAGAAATAGAGTTAAATAAAAATAAATTGTTCCAGAGAAAAATTAAGGGAGTCGCAATATATATAAGTGGTATAAAACACACACGGTTGTGGGCAGCATAATGGAAAGGTCTCCTGGAAAGTAGTCTACGTATTTTTTTTACTGAGTGCTTTCACGTGCCAAAATATTGCAAAGCTTTGTTACAGCCAAGCGGAGAAAAGAGAACAATTTCCGAGGTTAAATTATAAAAAACTTTTCTCAATTTTAGATTTAGAAACACATTCTGTCCATTTGCTATATTGAAAGTAAAATAATTGTTTTTAAAATGAAAAATATAAAATTAATGAACTTACAATTTGTAAAATATACTGAGAAAAATAAAAGTTATTACTATCTATGTATCGCGCTCCGAAGGGGCCTTAGAAACAAACGATTATAGGTTATGTTTGATGATCGTTTTAACTTGATTAAAGATTCGTTTTTAATTAATTACAATCAAAAGGAGTTTTTTATGAATACTTTCTGTATACACTATCAACGAAAACTTTTTCCGACTGCAAATAATTTAAAAGGATTCTTTAATCAAATTGAAACTATTATCATAAACATAACCTACAATTTTTTCTTACTAAGGCCCCTTTCAGAGCGCACCACATTTGTTTGGTTAATATAACAAATAATTTTTCCTGGGTAAAGAATATAATAAAACTATTAACAGAAATGAAGAAATGTTTTAAAAAACATAATAAAACTATTAACAGACATGAATAATAAATGTTTTACAAAACATAATAAAATTATTAACAGACATGAATAATAAATGTTTTGCAAAACAGATTATTATAAAAACTATAAAATAAAATTCTAAAAATGAAAAATAATATGAATAGAATATGAGTAGTATAAATTAAAGAATAAATTTCTTTGAAGAAAAAGTTAGGCGAGAAGTAATGAAATTAGATTTGCGCAGTGACTGATTTGAGCGTAACTGCAAATGATTGAATGCAACTGTGATAATTCACGCTTGTTTTACTTCTGGTTGTTTCATTACAGAGTGAAATTTGTTCAGTTCAGGTTTGTGGTTGGTGGCGCGTGTTCCTCTAAAAGACAGGATTTGCTTTGAAAATAGTCAATGGCCGAGCCGCATATTAAACGCAGGTGTTCACTCAGTCGTATGCACACGTTCATGTATATTCTACATTACAAGAGTCGTTAACTATAACAATAAAACAGCTGCTCTATATACATATAAATAAACAATTGCACATAAATAAGAAAAAAATCAACTATGATCCCCAAAAACGTGCGCTCAATTTTCATTTAAAATAATTACATTTATTCAAATATAATATTTTATGAAAACCAATATAGAAAGTACAACCAATATAGAAAGTACAACCAATATAAAAAGTACAACCAATATGAAAAGTACAACCAATATAAAAAGTACAACCAATTTAAAAAATTGCAACTAATAAAAAACTACAACTATCAAAAATATAATTAATTTCAAAATCATTGTACTTTTGAATATATTTTTGAAATTGATTATATTTTCTTATACTTTTTTATTCGTTGTATTTTCTAAATTGGAAGTATTTTCAAGTTGACTTTCTGAAAGATTCATTTATAAATTTCACTAATTTCTAATGATTTTCTTAAAATTATTTTATCATTAATCATTAATACATTAATTAATAACATTAATATCAATTTAAGAAAAAATTGAACGCACATTCAAAATACAAAAAATTGATCAAGTTTCAAAAAGTGATTATAAAAAGAAAATCCTGCTCTCAATTTTCAAACAATTAATTCTATTAACCGCACCTATCTTAAATCGAAGAAGCACCTATTATGATATGCTCTTTGGGAATGTTAACGTCTGCACAGAAGTTTAGAAGAAGTTTGTAATCAAACCCTTCCAACTAAAAATCAAATAAATGATGATGTCTACTGAAAAATTTATCAAAACATCTTCGCGGATGCCACGAAATGTAAGAAGCGAATGATAAGGTGAAAATTTCCATATATCTTAAGCTCGACGGTGTAACTTGCCTCACTATATCTACTTTACAATAGAGCCAATTTTCTCTACCGCAAACAAAAAGTCGGGTCTAAAAGGGTAAACATTCTTTTAAAATGAAAGAAATAAAAAATGAAGTAAAAGGGAAACACTAGAGTTGCATTCACTACCATTTTTGTGGAACTTGAAACATTTTCCTCAGCAACTGTATTTCTTCAAAATTTATGACCCTTTTCCGTATATGTTTGGACATGCATCCATATGTTTAAACGGAATATATAGTGAGAACAAGAAGGCATTCAGACAAGGCAACTGTACATAATGATATAAAAGGGCATATATGTAATTGAAAAGGATAAGATAGTCACTGAACAAAGAAAGCATAGAAAGAAGTTTAACCTTGGAATCATCACGCACGTTAAGATTACCGTATTCTCCATCACACATGGACTTAAAATTGTCATTAATTTAATCATTAATCGACATTAATTCACTTTACCACGAAGAACGACAATCTCAACCAATCCCAACACAATCAAAGAATTACATTTTAATTTTGCTTCCTCATAATTTTGCTTCCTCATAATTTCTCTTCCACATAATTTTTCTTCCTTATAGAGCAAGCATTTTGGATATACCCAGCATTTTTTATGTGATTTTCTTATCTTATTTCCGTACTCTACGCACGTTCAAAACGAGCAGTGTTCCTTTATAAAAAAAGGAGTTACAATAACGACCCTTTGTCGACAAAAAACATGAAATCCTCATTCATTGTTTTTCGAACTTTTTATTTCGAAAACGTCTATTTTGGAATGAAAAGAAAGCTAGTAGTTATACTTTGTTGTGACCCCAAAATTACGAACAATCATTAATTTCCTGTCATCATATCAATTACGAACAAGTATTAATTTCTTGACATCATATCAATTACGAACAATCATTAATTTCTTGACATCATATCAATTACGAACAATCATTAATTTCTTGGCATATCAAATTACGAACAATATTAATTTCAATATTTATTTTTCAATATTTATTTACCTTCTCATATCGAAGAAATAAAAAATTGTATCATTAATATTAATTTCATTTTTTAAATTAACATCTATTTTTTGATACTGTCATTAAAAAAAAAAAGAGCTGAGACTAAAAAACCAAATTCTTTTCTATGATAGAGAATAAAAAATAAACTGAAATTGAGTGGGTGTATCAAATTGGGTACAAGAAAAGAAAATGTGATTTACGTGACTTGGGGATATTGATGACTGATCTTTATCGTTAAGTCACAATTCAAGTCGGTATGTACTTTTGTTCCGCGTTCGATACAACCAGTTTTATGGTGCACTAGCGTCTCAATTTAAAATCCTACACAATTTGCAAGTGCACGGAATACAAATCTTTCAAAGCAAATGCGAAATTTTATTTTAGGGTGAGTTTAATTTTCAATTATTTTCAAAATTTTCAAAATTTTCACCATTATGTCCTTCAAACGAAATAAATTCTGTCTAATATACACTAGACAAAAAAACAGCACTTCCTCTATGAGGAAAATGACAAAAGTGAAAATAAAAGTCACAAAAAGAAACGAGATAACTAAAATAATAGAAAAAAGGTTTAAACATTCATTCATTGTCATACTTAAAAAGAATAAAAAATTGTAACATTTACTAACATAAAGTCACGTTCAACGAACGTCATTGTGAATCATACTATAATTCTCGAATAAAAAGGTATTATGTCCTCGATTATGTCAATGGATGTCGTGTTCAGGAAGGATATTGTCACGTTCCCAACACCTGATGAAAATTCTAATTAACATCCCGCCAAATTGATTTTGTAACGAAATTATGTTAATTATTGTATGTACTACATTTTTGCACGAAAAATACATTTTTTAAGCATAAACTTAAAGACTATAAATGAGTTTCAAAAAAAGTAAAAATAAATTGAAAAATCAAATTGGAAATAAGGAAACGAAAGAATCAAATTGCATGGAGAAAAATCACAAGAAAAGTTTACCTAAAATATACCTAAAATGTTAAGTAATATATTTAGCAATGCATTATTTACTCAAGTAGTTAGGTAAAATTTACTTAACTTTTTAAGTAGATTTCACTTAAGTACTCAAGTAATTTTTACCTAACTCGTATATATTAAGTTGTTAGGTATATTTTACTTAAGTGTTAAGTGAATTTCAATTGCTATTTTTTCCGTGTGAGAAATAAATGTAAATAAGGAATTATGAAGAACAAATATGGATAACTATTACGAAAAAATTCATGGAAATGTACCTTTTCAGATTAAAGAGAAGAACCCAATTGGGTTGAAAACATTCATAGTATTTAAATTTCATGCCTATCTAAAGTCTTGTAACATTTTTTTAATAAACTGGTACATAAATGGGTGTAAAAGGAATAAAAATAATCTCTAGAATAAATACAAAAAGATAAACGCTACCAATAAAGCAATAAAACAGTAAAATACAAAAACCCAAGTGATTTTTCAGAATTAATCGGAATAAAATTAACAGAAGATTGACGAATAAATTTAACTGACTACTGGAATTGATCAGAAAGTCAAATAGAAACCTTGATGAAAATTGGAATTTGTTCCTAACAAAATTGATGATAATGAAGAGCGCTTTGAATAATTTTAATTAAAACTAATGGATCGGACTTAGATTTCTGTCAGCGTCAGGGATATCGAGAGATTTTGTGTGCTCGTGCTGAATTTTCTGATGCAGCTCGTGTCGAAACATTTGCATTGAAATTGTTGCACCGAGGCGGTCGTGAGCCTTGCCACGCATAGTAAACTATAAATGAGTTATATTCCATATTACACTCTGGCGCCAACGTCAACGTTTCCGAGCTGTGAAAAACTTTTTTTTCCCCAAAACCGAGACTCACGAATTCTATAAAGATTCCAAATAAAAGGAAAAATGGATTTAAAAAAAGAACAAAGCTAGGAGAAAATTCAACTTTCCATTAAATATACATATTTTTCAATCAACATACGAATTCAGTAGAAGAGAACATTTTTATGAAAAATTGAGAAATCTTTTCTACTGGAAGCCTGAGGGGAGACTTTAGGGAAATTTAAAAGCAAATTTAATTCCTTGCAAGCGAAAATTTGTACAATAAAACAATGAAGAATATATAATGAGTGAAATAATGAAGAATCTATGAATAAGATAATAATTAATCTATGAATAAGATAATAAATAATTTAAAAATAAGATAATAAGAAATAATTTAATGAAAGCATTTTTCAATCTCAAATAATTCAATTTCTTGATATATTCTTCTATGATTTTCGAATAATGTCTACGTGGATTGTTTTTAAAATAATTTGCTAATTATTTTATGTCCGGTTTATTTAATATTTGTTATGCTCCGATATATGTGCATTACACAAATAGAAAAATGACTTACGTTTTCTTTGGTTGACGAAATCTCCCTTTTATGTCTGCCATGATAAATAATTGGCCTAATTATTTGGTGCCTACTGAAATCAGCTGAAGGACCTGCAAAAATAAATAATTTTTTTACAATTATTCAATTTACTTTCAAACACTATACGAGTAAAACATAATTTTACAAAAATCATCTTATCTTTTTCTATACCGAATATAGGTACCCTAATATTATATGTAATGGATTTAGTTCACAATATATTGTTATATTATATGAAATTGATGTGTTATTATATATGTTCGTTATACCGAACTGAATTATTATAATTACTTTATTATTATTATAATTACAAAACCGACTGAGTGGCTCAGTTGGAAAATGCCTAGGGCTTTGCAGTAGCGGATCGAGGGTTCGCGCCCGTTAGCCCTGGGTTTTTTCCGGCACGTGAGGTTCTTAGAGCGGGAGATTTGACGTTGAGGACTTGTTTGTGTGATGTTTCGAGACTTCGAAATCATACATCCAAGACTCAACTGTCGATAAATCGGCTTTAC
>WNHD01000198.1:0-42704 GCA_011057455.1 Ganaspis sp. Gsp50 | reverse complement strand
TTATTGGGTTAAAACAACACCATAAGGATACAAATTGATGCAGCTTATTTTGACACGGATATTAGGGTTAAAACTACACTTCTTTTTTTCTGTGTATCTTGATATATATATATATATATATATATGTATATATATATATGTATATATATATATATGTATATATTATTTGAGGATTCTACAAAACGGCGTTGCAGTTTTCACAGTACTTTTTTTCCGTACAAAAGCATAATAGAATTCGTTTAAAATGTCCTCTTAAGGGCATAATTGTAAAGCAATTCACAGCCAAGTGTGACGCATGCACAAGCAATTCCAATGGAAGGAATAACAAACATTTGTCGGATCATTAAAGCAGATTCTGGTCGTTTCGATGAACAGGATTTGGCTATTGTTTTAGCAGTTGCAACTTTACTCAATGTGTATGGCTTTGCCAATTTGCTTGCAATTCCTCCATCCACAAGTCTTTGCATTAATTTATCGAATTCTTTTCCATAAGGAGATCCTGATGCAAGTATTGTGGCTCCAGGAGAAGTTATTAGATCCTTGGTAATAAAATGCACCAGCGGATTTCCACATTTATCTCTCCTGTTTCCAAAAACAACTTGTGCTCTATTACCATCTACTATACACGATGTGTTTCCATGTTTTATTAATGACTTTAAGCATTCTTCTTGTTCATATGAAATCTGGACAGCTCTTTGCAAAATTTTCTGCAATGGAGCAACACTAGTATTTCTCATTGCCAAATAATAGTTGGAATTTATTTCAACTTGCAGATTCGAGGAAAGAACATCTTCCAAACTTTGGAATTTTAAACTTGACTCGGTTTTTATATGGACATTAGTCATCATTGTGAACATGTCTGAAGAGAACATGAAACATCCGAAGAATATGGCTACAAACATTACTCTCTCTGCAGTTTTTTTCGGTTCATTTGGAATAGAGGCTCCTAATGCTATTTGAAACAGGAATTCCATTTGCCACGTCTCTTCAGAAAAGTCGAGAATTCGGGTACTAATCCAAACGACAAGTAACAAGGTGACAACAATTAAACTGATACTCAGTTGCCTTTCCTCAACAACAGATTCGAAATCCTTTTTCATGTAGGGCACAGCTAAGGCAGAAAACAAACTTCTGAGACCCTTACTGAATTGCATACCTTTTCCATTACATACAGATCTTGGGAGTTCAACTCCCATTATTTGAATTTCATTTTTTAAAACAGCTAATGATACTCCAGTGCTTTCTGGCTTAGAACAAGTAAATTTACCCCAATCTGTCAAATTTGATTTCAGCAGCGTGAAATTCATAAACTTTTCATAAATTTTCAACTTGGTGACTGAAAGACCGAAAGTAGAAACTTTTCCAAATCGTTGACGTTTAACAAAAACATCTGGTGGAGATGGTAATAAAGAAGCTATCAACGGATACTTGTGCAAATTTTGCAACTTATCTGGAAACAAGATTATTCTAGAAGTCGCAAATTCTTGCTGCAATGATTTTGAGAAAGGATTGTACAGAAGAACTGTTACCATTTCCCTTGCTTTGTTTGAATTATCATTTGCAAAATTACCTTCTGCAAAGGCAACACTTTGAATAGGGTCATTTGTTAATTTTTTGATTTCAAGAATCGTGACATCCAAAAATTGTCGCAACCACAGATTTTCGAAGAATGATCTGTAATTCGCAAACGGCTTTGAAAGGATAATCAAACATTTTGGTCTTCGGTATGATTCGGAGATTTTGTCTAAAAAATCAAATGATTCAGCGAATTGTGAATCGATTTCCGAGTTCATGAGAACAAATAGTGAAATTTGAGGATTGTATGATACGAAATCTAATGTTGTGTCATTTCGTAAAATAATTTCACGGATTGAAATTTGTCTTGAAACTTTCTGTACGAGTTTGCAGTAATTTGATTCAAGTGTAACTGACGCGTTATCAATTAGAAATATTACCTGATGAACGTGACCATCATTTGTAAGACTTTTGATGAAGTTGTTAATCCACCGAGGATTATATTCCGTACTGTTGAGAATCACTGATCCCAGAAGGATAATTAATTTTATGCAATTTTTGGCCTTCATTTTAGATCCTTGAAATAATGTAAACCCATTTGTTTTATATAATTCTTTAGAGACAACTTGCAACTTTTAATGCTTAGAATTATTTGGAAGGAATATTTAATCCTGATATTTGCTATTATGTATATTGAGTATCTGAATAGGGCATCTTCAAAATTATTTTTTATTTTTCAAACAAACTTTTAACAGTTCTTGATGCAGGAAAATGATAAAATGCAATCTTTGATTTTTAAACCAAACTTTTTAAAAAATCTTGATGTGGGAATATGATAAAACGTAATCTCTTCTTTATCGGTGCTGTAATTGGACTACAAAAATTTTCCTTCAGAATTATCATGTTGAATCATCATTTACATTATTCAAAATATTTTTAATTATTGTTAAATACTTTTATTCTTTTGAAACTAAGGACATTTTTCTAAAAATGTTTGAATACTATTTCTGATTAAACATTGTACCACATCAAAGTTTTTCAATGTTTTTTGATCAGTTTTTTTGAGATGGAAAAAAACATAAGATATCTGTAAGCATTTTAGGAACTTTGCAATATATGCAACTAAAATTTTAAAAGATAAATAATTGCAAAAGGTTTTTAGCAATATTTGCAACTAAAATTTAAAAAATAAATATTGCAAAAAGTCTGTCTCTAATCGAAAAGAAGTAGGACTTAAAACTGAAAATGATAAAATGCGAAATTCTTAAAAATTATTTATACAGTATTATTGTAACGCCTGTAAAATACAATGTAATTTTTTTATAATTAATAATTAAATTTTATTACTGTTTTTGTTCAGGGAAACAATTTTTTTTAACAGAAATACAAATTCAATGAAGTAAATTAATACATCAACCACGTTGAACGGCGTTATTCTAAATAAAAAAAGAAACTCAATGCATTGTATTGATGACATTAACAATAGTTTTGCACGTATACTGATAATAGAAAAAGTATAATTGTAATACGCATATTACATATGGTGGATAAAATATTAACCAACCTCAGATTTTAATTTGTTTATTAAAATACAATTTTCAAAATAATTTCTAAGTAAAGATTGAAAAATAATTTATAATTAAAGTTTAAAAAATAATTTTTAATTGAAAATTCATTTCTAATTGAAAACTACAAAATAATGATTAATTGAAAATTCATTTCTAAAAATAGAAAATAATTTTTAATTGAAAATTTATTTCTAATTAAAAAGAGAAAAATAGTTTTTCATTTTATTTTCCAAATCTCATAGTTAATACAGTAACTGTTTCTTGTATAATTTAATCACCATTTATTTTACAAAAAATCGTCTTACAATTTAGGACTCAAAATCGATCAAAAATGAAGAATATAAACAGAACATACTTCAAAATTCAATTATCCATCTCTGGGGTTTTTTCCAAATTTTTCGACATTTTTAAAAGTTATTTAAAAATACTTGATATTTTTTAATTTTCAATATTAATGATATATAATAAGCATGATGTTTCGATATTAAAAAATCATTTTAAGAAATACGTGTAATAAAAGATTTCTTTGATAGAGCACTTTGTGAATTTTGAAAATTCTTCTAATAAGAAATTAAAATCTGATCCACACATGTAGGAGTATTTTTACGCTTGTGTAAATTGTGTATACAATATAAAAATTTGTAAATACAGTCTGTACAAAATAATTCAAGACAAGAGGCTACATTTTATAAAAACATTTGATAGTGTAGTCTATAGAGTATATACAGTTATTCAATATGTATCAAAATTTATTTTTTACGTAAAAAATGTGTTTATGCAGCTACCTATAGTAATTAGGTTTATAAAAAGAATGAAACATTTGTTCTTTATAAAAAAAATTTCAAATATCCATTGTTTCTTAATTAATATTTACCTTTAAGGTAATATGATTAATATTAAGTTTGGACGTTATCATGTAAAACATTTTTAGCACTTCCAAATTGGACCCACAAACTTGTCAAAAATATTTGTACATAAAAACTTTTTATAAAATAATTTTCAGTTCTATGCCACATTGATATTAAAAAATAGCATGTAGAAAAATATAACAATCGAAGATTTATGTCTGAATATTTATTTGTATATGTTCTTGCACTCAAGGTATTATAGATACCAAAATTTTTGTATATAAAAATACAAATATATTAAGGACAACAATATTGAGGAAAATATTTAAAATATCTCAAAAAATGTTTTTTACAAAAAGAGATTTCTTAGAACTCGAATTAATTATTTTATGCAATTATTTTGATTATGAAACATTTAATTTCAGAATTGACATAAAATGCGTATTTCATGGTGAGCAATTTTAAAATGTCATGGAAAATACATAATTGAGCAATTTATATACATTTGATTCCTTGTATCACTTTTTTTAGTTTGTGAATAATTTTTTTATCACAATACGAAAATAATCAGATTTTTAAAAAATGATTCAAAATTATAATTTAGTTTGAACAAACTAGTTTGAAAAGTCACAATCAAGTTTGAAACTTTGAAAAATTGCAAGTTTGCATCCATAATACCATAATGCTCGTTTTTGTTGTCTTTTCTTAACTGATACACTTAAACAGAGTATCCTTACTGTTATTATAAATAATAAAAAAAGCTATCTTGAAAATAAAAATTTTGTCTCAAGACATTTTGAAATAAATATTGAACAAATTTCTTTTAATGTCGAAACATTAATATTGTTAAACTAACTTTTTAAAAGAAGTAGTTTAAAATAGTGGAAGATAGTCTAGACTTATATAAATGTAACATTTATGCGCCTCATTAGTATCGGTATCGATAAGTTTCTAGTGGAATTGCTTTATATCTCACATATATCTACGCATATGTATAAAAAAATCATTCGCTTTTATGTTATGTATCTATGTATCGGCATTACGCTATTATAATCATACTGCCTAAAAATAATTAAATAGAATGTTTCAAAATATTTTCTAAATCATCTTCGTCGAACACTTCTACGAGAAATGAACTCTCTTAAATTACTATTTACAATCATAACATCGTAGTAACAAGGGTTATTAATTATTGTCACGTTGGCTTTGTGCATAGGTCCTTATTCTGGCAAGTCAAAGGCACCAATAATATTGAGCTGAATTTCGAATTTACAATAAATCAACTCGTCTTAACTGAGAAAAAAATTTAACACCACTGATAGAGAGATACTATCATTTTTAAAACAAATATAGCCAACATAAAAATAGTGCTTCTTGACAAAATTCGTTATTACAACTGTGGCCTCATTATAATATTGTAATATAATTTTGAAACAAAATTGTAAAAAATATTCATGATTTTATTCTCGACACTAAAGCCACCAAAAATTAAGAAATTTAAATCTTCACGAGATCACGACAACTTTTATCATAATTGTTTCATTTTTCATTCATTGTAGTTTTTTGATGCAAAACTGAGTTTTCACAATTTATAAGAGCATGGGTGTATTAAAGCACATTAACTTTTAAAAGTGCTTTAATGAATTAGTTAATTAAAAAAGGTTTACTTGTTTTAAAAAATATTAGTTGATTCCATATTATTTTGCACAAAGTCATTTCGACCTTTATGCAAGCAAAGAAAAGTCATATTTTTAATCATTAAAAAATACTTAAGAAAGTAAATAACTTAACAAAAAAGTATAAGTAATAATATAAGTATAATTATTTATGTGTATTGATGGTATTTATCATTTTGATTAAGATTTTGATTAAGATATTTAAAAATGTTCAAAAACAACCCAAAAGGATATTTAAAGTTTATCTGTTAAATCTTACAATTTTTTAATGTAAATTTAAAAAAGAATGCAATTTAATTTGAATTTAATTTCAATAAATTTAATTTCGTATAAATGAAATATAAATTCATAATTTCTTCTATAATGAAGCATTAAAATATAAATTTTCAGGTTGATTCACAAGTTTCAATTTGAAGCTTTTTGAAGTTTTTGAAGTCAAATTTCAAATATTCCTACAAGTTTGGAAGTTCGCAAATTTTACAACTTTACAAATTTACAATTTCTGCAATGTTCTTAAATAAATGTTTACAAGGTATTATTTGAATTTTTTGTGTAATGTTTTCAAGTTATATTTTTAATTTTTGAACCAGAGAAACTGTAGAAATTTTAATTTAACAAAAAAATTTTAATTTTAATTTTAATTCTTGAGACCAACGCAGAACTTTTGATACTAGTTTATTCACAATTAAATACAAATGAATAAACTCTTTTAATACAAATTTTAAAAGTTTCTTTATCTTTTCTTTTTTTTTTAAATTATACGTGTTTAAAATAGATGAAAATTCAAGAAACGCCAATTTTTAAATAAAACAAATGAATTTATGTAAAAATAACAAAATTACTTGGAAATTCTAAAAGTGTAGAACACGTGTATTTCTGATTTGTTAAATTTAGTTTTTTAAAAGTCTTGTGTCTTAATATTAAAGAATTAAAATCGTAAAATTTTGAAGTTTGACTTTAGAAAGTAGGTATGTTTTAGTTGTTTTGAAATATTCTTAATTATTCTTAATTATTCTTAAATATTCTTCTCTTTATTCTCTCTAATCTCTTTCTTGTTATTCTTCTCATTAAATGATGAAATAAAAATGATAAAAATTAACTCAAGGAAACATGAAAGTCAATATATTTTAATATTGATCGAGACAAGAATACTTTTTCTAAAATTATATACTTTTGCTTCTATATGAAAGAAGTCTTTTTTATATGAAAGAAGTCTTTCTTATATGAAAGAAGTCTTTTTTATATGAAAGAAGTATTTTTTCAAAGTATTGTCCATGAGCATGAAAAAGCGACAAATTCAATGCACTATAAGTTTAATTTTAGTAAAAATAAAAAGAATGTCTGTAAATAACTTTCATACTGTAGAAACGCGCGGAAATATTTCTGTAAAGTATTATTGATTTTAAAAACAAGGTCGCAATGACTTTCTGCAAAATAAAACCACCTCTTTGTAAATTTAAAAAACAAAGTATTAATTTGTTCGTTAAATGAGCTACCGGATCAAAGGAGGGCATATGATTTTTTTGTGCATGAGAACGATGGCCTCTCTTCAAGGGAAAAAAAATTTTCAAAGAAAATAAACATTGAAGAGAGGCCACCGTTTTTACATAAAAAAAGAACTACATGTCATTCTTCGATCCGAAGGCTCAATTATTCGTTAATCATTCGTTAATCATTCGTCAATTATTTGATTCGTTTTCAATTATCGTTGAATTTTACTGTTGTTTGTAATGTCGTAGTGTCACGTACAACTAAATCCCTCTACAAGGATCAAAGGGACCTAGATCCTCTAAATTAAAAGCACTTTTATGGAGGCTACATTTTCAATTGAGACTCTCTAACAACTAGTGTTTCATTGCAACTTCATATTTTCCAATTTATATGCTAAACTTTCTTAAAATCAAGCTTACTTTTACTTAGAGAGGCACGGTGGTTAGTGAGAATTAAATCTTCAATTTTCTATTTGTAACAGAAATAGATATAACGTGTATAAACGCACACAATTCTCACCAAAATGTACTTAAATTTTCATTAATAATAAGTTGTTGAAATACTTTCAGCTAACTCTCTCATTATCGCAGAGCTAATCACAGATCTACAAAATTGTAAAAAATGCAAGCCTAAAAAGTAATAATATGAATAGGAGGAAAACTTTCATATGTAAATAGCTTCTGAGCCTTTATTGCTTTGGTGTCCTCCACTAGATCCATATGCGTTTGGAGATGCCATGCACTCAGACCAATCGCTATTTGACCGAGGCGAACTGGAGGACCAGTGACCAGGGCTGTCGGGGGAAGGAGTGGGAAAACTTTCAGGAGCTTGCATCAGATGTTGAGGAGTAACATCGGGCCCTGAATGATGAGAAGGGGGTGTCAAGTATTGATAATATTGTTGTGTTTGCTGCTGTTGCTGCTGCTGCGTCTGCTGTTGGATTTGTTGTTGTGTTTGTTGTATTGGCTGCTGCTGTTGATTCGAGGGATAAGCCAGGGTATCAAAGTCAAATCCAACTGAGGGGATTCCGCCGTGCTTTTGATGGGTGGCTTGTCTCATGGCAGCAATGTGTGTCGGGGATGTGGGAAGAGAGGGTCTGCTTTTTGCAGGCGAAGGCGATCCCATGTAACTCGCTTGTGGCGAGAGAGTCATGTTTGACTGCACTGAATGTGGAGGTGATTGATTACTATATGGTGGCGAGAGGGTATTTACAATTCCCTGAGTTTGCCGTTGATGAGGGGCTAAGAGTTGATCATGAAAATTTGGCAAACTAAAATTATTTGTAAATGTGTCAAGGCCTAATTGCTGTAAACCCTGAATGGATTGATTTTTTATACAATCCTCGTAAGGCGGAGGTTGTTTTGATGTTGCTGTGTGAGTACCAACCAAAGGTAGAGCATTGCTGTAGAGACTTGCGCTGTCATAAGGACTGGGCAAGTTTCCTTCAGCACCCTCTGCTCCTTGAGGAATCTCCTGATTTGGCGGTTGTGCTCCGCGTTTCACGGGTGCCTTCTTCATTGAAGATTTTCGCCTCACTGATATTATTCCTCCCTCAGAATCAGGACTGCTTGGATTTCCCGAAGCAGTCTTTGGTCTCTTCTTTGATTTTGATTGCTTTTGTGCTGAACCAATTACAGTCGGATGAGTAATGAGTTGATGGTGGTTCGGAGAACCTGAAAAACAAACGACATTTATTTTATTATGGATTGCGCTTTTTAATGTCAGTCACTCATCAGAATAATTACTATTAATAACTTACTATTCATTTTGAATTATTTATTGAAATCAAAAGTATTAGTCGGTGTGAAAATAAAATTGAACAGATTTTTGTTGAATTAAGAGAAGATTAAAAATTGAATTGAAGAGATTTTTGGCGAATGAAGAGAAGACTAAAAACAAAATTGAAAAGATTTTTGGTGAATGAATCGCAGGCATGACAGTCGTTTTTTTATTCGATTTTAGGTGCGAAAGGGGATTTTTAATTTAAAAAAGGAGATTTTCTTCCATAAAAAGGGGATTTTCGAAAGAAGAAGAAAAGGATAACATTGTAATATTTCAAACTTATTTGAAGTATTTTTAAATATTTTGAAGTATGTATTTTGAGGAACTCCGAAGCATTTTAAATACTTTAAAATATTTTCAAAAACTTATACTTTAAAATCGTTTTATACTTAATTTGACACTTAAAATACTAATATTCTTTAATACTTTGGACTATTTTGAAATATTTTTAAATATTCTTAAGTATTTTTAAATGTTTTTAAATGTTTTTAATTATTAAGAAGTATTGAGAAGTATTTGAAAATATTATAAAGCAATTTAAAGTATTTTTAAATATTTTGAAGTATTTTAAAGTAGTTTTATTCTTAAATATTTTAAATAAATTTTAAGTACCTTTTAATATTATGAATTATTTTAAAGTATTTTATGTTTATTTTAAGTATATTTTAATATCATTAAGTATTTTTAAATATTCTGATGGATTTTAACATTTTTTTTGAATTGTAGTCTGAAGTATTTTAAAGTATTGGGAAGTGATTTTAGATATTTTCATGAATTTTTAAATATTTGAAGTATTTGGAAATAGTCTGAAGTAATTTAAAGTAGTTTTATGTATTTAGGAATATTTTTAAGACATTTTAAGTATTTTGAAGTAATTTGAAGTATTTTCAATAATTTTTAAGTGTTTTTTTATATTTTAAGAAATGTTAACTGTTGCTAAATATTTTGAAATCCTTTAAAGTAATATAAAGAATTTTGAAATATTTTTACATATTTTGAAATATTTTATAGGAATGTCAAGCATTTTTAATTATTTTAAAGTATTTTATGTTTATTATTAGTATATTTGAATACCATTCAGTATTTTTAAGTATTTTTCAATATTTTGATGGATTTAAACATTTTTTGAATTGTAGTCTGAAGTATTTTAAAGTATTGGAAAGTAATTTTAGATATTTTCATGGATTTTTAAATATTTGAAGTATTTTGAAATAGTTTGAAATGTTTTAAAGTAATTTTAATTAGTTTTAAATAATTTAAAGTATTTTTATATATTTGAAGTATTTTGAAGTAGTCTAAAGTATTATGGTTGAAAATTTATAAAAAAAACTTATTGAAAAATGGGGGTAAGGGGAAACAATACTTAACTTTAGGATTTTATGGAATTTTCTTAAGAATAGGGCAAAATAAGGAGAATACGGAAAAAAGGGGACAAACTGTGGTCCCTGGAATCGAGATTAAAAACTCACCCATGAGTGGGCCATTTGGTATAACGTTGATGATTTGTGGTGATCTTGGGAGGTGTTCGTCTAGCAGCCTAACAATGTCATGATGAAGCCTCTCGCTCGCGACATCTCTAGGTAATCGATCCATGTGATCTGTGATTTCTCTGTTAGCGGACCATTCGAGTAAAGCTTTACAAGCTTCGTAGCTTCCTTCTCTGGCAGCGAGGAAGAGTGGTGTTTCGTCCTTGTCATCTTGTGCATCTCTGTTTGCACTGTGCAATAAAAGTTTGTTTACCGCATCTTCATTATTAACCGCAGCTGCCCAGTGAAGAGCAGTCTTGCCGCTATTATCGGCGGCATTTATATCAGCGTCAGCGTTAATTAAATCCTCCACCATTCCTTCAGTGGCAAGTCGAGCCGCTAAGATCAACGGTGTCGTGCCATCGTGCATTCTCGCATTTAAATTAGTCGCTCTGTTTCGCAGCAAGATTTGGAAGACTCCCATCGCATCGGCTGCAACTGCGGAATGAAGTGGAGTTCTGCCTGTGTTATCTTGCGAATTCGCATCAGCGCCAGCGTCCAAAAGACGCTTTGCAGCATCAGCCCTGGCGTATCTTGCCGCGAGATGAAGAGACGTCTCTCCGCTCTTATCAGTCGTGGCATTCAGATCTGCTCCTTGAGCTACAAGATCAGCTATGACAGCCGCCGTTCCATCGCTTTCGTCTTCCTCTTCACCTGTATCGAGTCCCCCACCACGAACCGCTGCGACCATCAGCGGAGTCATTCCACAAGGTCCTCTCGCGTCAATGTCCTGACCGTGTTCAAGACTCGGTGGTGTCAGTATACCCGCATCTTGTCTGCGAATTTCAGCTGCATCTAAATGCTGTTGTGTCCACATTCTCGGCTCAGTTTCCTCATAATCAGTAATCGCTGTATGATCACTTGCATATCCGGGTTCAATAGCCCGCATTCGTTTCGAAGGTGGCAGATCTGACTCATCATCAGACCATTGTTGAACTCTGCCATTGCTCACATCCAGATCCATACAATTAATCGAAGGCTGTTTATTCAAATTTCTCATCTCTTGACCATCCGGGCCGCGTCTTCTCGACCTACGACGTTGACCACTTCCTGTATTTGCTCTCAAAAATCCTTCCGGGAACCAGGTTACTCCGACGGCTCGTTTTCTTTGCGCTGTTACCAAAACTCCTACAAGCATTCCACCCAAAATTACGATCACGACTCCAATAAAAACGTATTTATAATTTGTCGTTGAGTCCGGATATTCCGGATCCTGTCCCGAGGCGACACCTTGGACTTTCTCGATAGGGAAATTTCTGGAGAGCGAATGCTTGGAAGCGGTTGCAGCTAAATATTCAGCGGCTTCGTGCGCGGATGGGAAACAAACGGCTCCTTCTGTAGTGGTACATTTTCGATTATCAATTTCAAGATACGCGAGGATACCGTTTCGTTTCTCTCCGTAGATTCCAGGTTGTCTTCCGAAAAAGTTTGTTTGCAAATTGGGTTCTTCTTCTCCTTTGAATGGATATATCATGTCATAACCTTCAGCATCTTGTTTGATTCTCAACGTTGTTCTTAGCTCGTGTCCAATATCTCTCAAGAAAGCCACTACATTTGATCGAAAACTTTGCATGTCCATTCTCACCACCACTGACATCACTCCCTCAGCAAGAGATGGCGGGTCTTTCTCGCAGTCCAAACCGTCCCAGTTGCACTCGGCATTATTGCATCCATAATCACAGTATCCATTAGCGTAATGTTTCCTGCAGTAGGCGTCATAAAT
Organism: Ganaspis sp. Gsp50; assembly: GCA_011057455.1. Lineage (NCBI taxonomy): Eukaryota > Metazoa > Arthropoda > Insecta > Hymenoptera > Figitidae > Ganaspis > Ganaspis sp. Gsp50. The sequence continues at coordinate 30,575 of WNHD01000198.1, read as the reverse complement.
AGGGCTAGAAACGTAAAAGACAAAAATGATTAATTATAAATAATAAATTCGCATTTTGTTACAATTGCTTTGAAAAAGATACTTTCCACAATGTACATTTTTGCACACTTTTCAAAAAGTGTACTTTTCTGTACACTATGCGAAAAGTGTACTTTCTTGTACACTATGCGGAAAGTGTACTTTTTGTACACTATGCGGAAAGTGTACTTTCTTGTACACTATGCGGAAAGTGTACTTTTTTGTACACTATGCGAAAAGTGTACTTTTTCGTACACTATGCGAAAAGTATATTTTGTTCTTATCAGACATGAAAAGTGATGCATTAAATTATAATTCTAGAAAATTTAATGAAGAATGAATACTCACTTGCAAGGTGCGAGTTTCTTCTCACAGTCGCGTCCATCGAAGAGACACTGAGCATTATTGCAGACTTCGTCACAAACGTCATTCATAAAAACGTCCCAACAATTTATCGATGCTGTGCAATTTCTCCAAGGATTGATTCCCAGCGAACAATCATTTCCGTCAAAGTTGCAAGCATATTTATTGCACTCTTCATCACAATGATGATTTCCAGACTTTTCCTCGCATCGATTTTCCTTACACTTCTTTCTCTCGAGCTCCAAATCCAAGTCATATTCATTGCCAAATATTTTAGATCCATTTGAATTGCTTCTTCCCTTATCTGCTCTTCCGTTACCTCCTCTGTAATTTGCATCGTAAATTTCGCAATTCTTGCCAGTCCACTTGGGTGGACAGTAACAAGCGTAATCACCAATCAGATCTTCGCAAATGACACCTGGTTGTTGACAAGGATTGCTGGCACACTCGTTTCGTGAGTCAATCTCGCAGTGTGTCCCCGCTGATCCCGGAGGGCAGTAGCACTTATAACCTACATCATTATCTAGAATTCTACATGTACCACCATTAAGGCATGGTTCAGTATCACAATAGGAACCAGCAAATTCACAATTATGTCCATAGTAATCTCGGGGGCACAAGCAGGTGTGGCCTGCTTGTTTGGCAGTGCAAATTCCACCATTTTGACAAGGTGAACTATCACAGAAGTTGACCTTAATTTCACAATGACGACCCATGTAGCCGGGTTTGCAGTTACAGTGGTAGTTATTAATTAATTGAACACAGTCCTGAGTTCCTGGTGATGCGCACGGATTGGACAAACATTCATTAATGTCGCCTTCACACCTTGGTCCCACAAATCCAGGGGGACACTTGCAATCAAACCCTCCAACTTTATCCGTGCATGTTCCGTTATTATGACAAGCACCAATGATACAATCGTCTATGTTGATATCACAAATGATTCCTAAAGTACCCGGAGGACACGAACAGCTAAAAATATTAACGAGATCGTGGCAAGTGCCTCCATTTTGACAAGGATTGGGACTACAGTCATCAATGTTGAGTTCGCAGTTTTGTCCCTGGAATCCCTCGGTGCAGATGCACTGATAGGACCCAACGTAGTCTTTACAAATTGCACCATTTTGGCAAGGTGCGGATTCACATTCATCGATTTCTTCTTGGCAGTATGAACCAGTGTATCCTTCCATACAATGGCATCGGTGGCTGTTTCCAATGTCTTCGCAAGTGCCATTATTACACAAATTCTTTTCCAAAACGCCCTTTCTGGTAGCGGCGTCTTTACAGGAGACCATTTCCACATCGCAGACTTTTCCTGTCCATCCTGGTGAACATGTACAGTGGTATTTATTTTTGTGCTGAACACAGGTGGCTTGATTTTCGCAAGGATTATCAGCGCACCAGTCTACAAATTCGTCACAACGCTGTCCTGTATAACCGTATGGACAATGGCAGGTGTAATGAGTCACGTGATCATGACAAGTGGCTCCGTTCATGCAAGGTGAACTGTCACATTCATTGATTCTGTACTGACAATTGGATCCCGTGTAACCGGGTTGACAAACGCAGGTAAAGTTGTTGATTCCGTCAATACACTTTCCTCCGTTCATGCAACTACTGTCAGTGCAATCTTCGTCGTTTGTTTGACAGTTTATGCCCGAGAATCCTAATTGACACTGACAGGCATATGAGTTGACGTACTCTTTGCATATGGCTCCGTTTTGACATGGCGCTGAAAGGCACTCGTCCACATCTACTTCACAATGCTTTCCGCTAAATCCATCCACACAGAGACACGTGTAATCTCCAATTCCGTCCAGGCAGGTGCCACCGTTCTGACACGGAACTGCAAAAAAATCAAATTGTGTTTAACTAGTCTAAAATCAAATGACTGAAAATTAAATCAGGGAAGGTGCATTTTCAGAAACGAATGAAGGAGCAAATGCACGAATTGATGTACAAATGAATTTAAAAATGTACAAACGAATGTAAAAATAAATATGTAAATCTACAAGTGAATGGACAAATATACAAATGTACAAAACAAATGTAAAAATGAATATATAAATAAATGCGCAAAGTAGCAGAAGATTCATTTTCGAAAAAGATAACTTTGTGGTTTTAATTTTGAGGATATAAGCATTTGAAAATGTTTTACACTTACAAGAAGCACAATCATCAGTGTTTATGATGCAGTCGCGTCCTTCGTAGCCTTTAGCGCAAACGCAGTGATAAGATCCATTTGTATTTCTGCAAGTTGCTCCGTTTCTGCAGGGAGAAGTCATAATGCACTCGTTTACATCTTCGTCACAAAGTCTGCCGGTGTAACCAACAGTGCAGGTACAAGCAAAGTCAAGGAAGTTTGATGATGGGGAACATTTCGCACCATGAAGACATCTGTTTAAAAAAAAAATCAATTAAAAATACCATAAAATTAAAGGTATCTTAAAATATGCAATTGTTGGGAAGCAAATCCCCCTAACTATTTAAGAAAACTCGCATGCAATAAAATAGAAAAATTCCCAAAAATTGGGAAAATCTGATAATAAGAAAAGAAACAATAGAATATTTTCAGCATATCTATGATTCGAGTATCAATTGTTATTAAAAAAAAAGTTTCATTCTTAATGTTATTTTCTTTTTTTACTTCAACACTTTTCCATCAACTTTAGGACTTTAGAAGTTCATTCATTTACGCCGAATCAAAAATCTCTGTTTTCTCTAGAGATCAAATGAGACCTGTTTCAGTATTTCTGAAATTTGATTGATTTTTTTATGATCTCTTGAATCATAAAAAAAGAACATAATAAGCAAAAACGTACTTGTTAGGTGAACAAGGATCGAGTTTATCTTCACAGTTTCTGCCAGTGTGTGGCAATTCGCAGACACACTTGTAATCATTGACGAGGTCGATGCAAGAACCGCCGTTTTGACAAGGATTATTGGCGCAATCGTCGATATTGGTTTCGCAGTTAGTTCCAGAATATCCTGCCAAGCATTGGCAACTGTAGCCATCTAAATGATCGTTGCATATGCCACCGTGTTGACAGGGATTTGAGCCACATTCATCGATATCAGCCTCGCACCTTTTACCTCCGTATCCAGGCAAACAATGGCAAATGAATTGATTAACACCGTCTTCGCATGTTCCTCCATGAACGCAAGGATTACTAGCACACTCGTCCACATCACTTAAGCATCGTGCATCATAATAACCCCTTGGACATTCGCATCTGAATCCATTGATTAAATCAATACATCTGCCACCATTGGCGCAAGGATTGCTGGCGCACTCATTTATATCAGTCTCACAATGCTGACCAGTGAATCCAGGCTCGCACTCGCAGGAATATCTGGAAGGAATTTATTTCTTGTTATTCATAAATTGGAATTAAAGTTATTTTTATTATTACAAAAATGAAATATTGCAATGGATTATTGCAAATGAATATGCAATGGATTATAATGCAAAGGATTGCAATGCAATAGATTGCAATGCAATAGATTGCAATGCAATAGATTGTAATGCAACGCAATAAAATTCAATGCAGTGAAACTAAATAAAATACAATTTACCTGTTGATGCCATCCTTACAATGTGCACCATTTCTACAAGGATTGCTATAGCACTCATTGACATTGACTTCACAATTAATCCCGAATGTGCCAGGGCGACAAATGCACTGATAACCATTAACGCGATCTTCGCATCTGCCACCAAATTGACAAGGATTACTCTCGCATTCGTCAATTTGCGTTTGACAGAGATTTCCTGTGAATCCAGGGAAGCAACTGCAGGTAAAGGAATTCTCTCCATCGATGCAAGTTCCACTGTGACAAGGATTTGATTGACAATCGTTTATGTTTGTCTCGCAAGATGCGCCCGTAAATCCTGGCGGGCATTCGCAAGTGTATTTGGCAATTGAATCTTGACATGTTCCGCCATTTCTGCATGGTGATGAAGCACAGTCATCAATGTTCACTTGACAATGTGTTCCCTTAAAGCCATCAGAACAAGTACACTTGAATCCATTTATCATATCCGTACACACTCCATTATTTAAGCAAGGATTTGTCGCACATTCGTCAATGTCAATTTCACACTGCGTTCCCGTGAAACCTGCAAAAATTATCATTTTGTAACATCCGTTTAACAACAGTTAAACAATTTCTTTCTTTTCTATAATATCTATTTCAACATTTTAAGATAATATTTTTTTGTAATATCAATTTCAACACATTCTAACTACTAAAGTCTACATTAATTGTACTTTTTCTTCTTCCAAAATTGAAGAGATCTGGTTTAAAGTAACATTTGAGTTGTATATTAATTCGTAGCTTTTAATAATTGTTGTTTATAACAACAGCATTTACAAAGCTGCTATAAATTTAATAATTTAATTTAATTTTTTATTTTCTTTTTTTATTAGACAAGAAAAAGTAATTAACCCAGAACTAGAAAAGAACTTACCAGGCATGCAAACGCATCGAAAGGTTCCAGGATCGTCAAGACAAGAACCATCGTTTTGACAAGGATGCGATTCACACTCGTTAACATTTGTTTCACATCTTGGTCCTGTGAAGCCTTGTGTGCAATTACAAGCAAAAGAGCCAGGAGTATTCACGCAAATACCATCATGTTCGCAGGGAGATCCTAAAAAATTCATAAGTTAAGAATGAGATTTGTTCAAATTACCACATATAATACAAGTTAGAAAAGTTAATTTTTAAGTAATTTAATAATTAATTTTAAGTTAAAAAATTAATGTTTAAGTTAAAAAATTAATGTTTAAGTTACAAAATTAATTTTTAACTTTTTTATTAATTTTTAAGTTACAAAATTAATTTTTAGGGTACTGTTGAAGAATTTGCAGATTTTCTGGTTTCTAAACAGTGAAAATGATTTTGTTCTGAAAACAAGACTCACCTTGTTCGCACTCGTCAATATCTTCTGAGCAGTCCAGACCTTTGTAACCACTGGCACAGGAACAAGTGAAAGAACCATTAATAGGACTTGTATCACAGATGGCTCCTTGATGACAGGGATTCGATGTACAAGCATCGTCCAAGTGGCAAAGAAGACCTGTTAAAAGGAACAGAGAAAAGAAAAAATTAGTATAAACACACATGATGAAGCAAATATTTTGCAAATTACAAAATATTGTCTAAATTTTATGATCTTTGTAAAAAAGAAGCTTTGCAACTTTCGAAGCTTCGTAAAGAGAAACTTTTGTAACTTTTGAAGCTTTCTATCAAAAAAATGTTTTAACTTTCGATGCTTCATAACAATAAACTTTTGCAGCTTTCGAAGTTTCGTAACAAATAATCGTTGTAACTATCAAAGCTTCTTAACAAAAAATCTTCGTAATTTTCGAAGCTTTGCAACAAAAAGCTTTTGTAACAAAAGAGCTTCGGATAATGAAATTTTTTGTCTCTAATGACAATTTTTCGAAAATGTTAATTTAAATTAAGTCGATTTTAACGTGCCTGTTTTGCCGTAGGTGCACTGACAGTAAAAACTGCCAACTCGGTCAATGCAGGTTGCTCCATTGAAACAAGCAGCACCAGCGCAATCATCAATATTGACACTGCAGTCGGGACCGGTCCAGCCATTAACGCAAATGCAAGAATAACTGCCATGAGAATTCGTACAAGTTGCGCCATTGTGACACAATGAAGGCCTCACGGAACACTCATCTACGTCCAATTCGCATTGTGTACCAGTGAACGCTGACGGACATAAACATGAGTATTCATTCACCCTGTCCATACATGTTGCACCATTTTGGCAAAGATTGCCGATGCAATCGTCGATGTTCTCTTCACAGTGCTCTCCTCGAAATCCTGAAATCATAAATTTAAAACCGCGTTAGGAAAAATAAAATTTGCTTCACATTAATTTTATATTTCGTTACATTATACTTGTCTTAATTAAATAAAAATGTATTTTTACTACAAAACTAGTTCATTTTAGTACACATTTTTGAAATCATCTCTCTAAATTTGAATTTACTAATAATTATTATGCAAAAAATTGTTGATATAAAATAATATATAAAAATATAAAATAGATTAATAGATTTCAGGAGTCTTGCAAAAATATAATTCATTCATTTAAACTTTTCCTCTTTGGTGGAAAATTATTTAACGACTTTAACAGTCTTGCAAAAATATAATTCCTTCATTTAATCTAGAATCCTTTTAAACTAGAAAGTAGTCAACACTAATGCAAAAATATAATTCCTCTATTTAATCTAAATTTTCTTTTATAAGTTAAAAAATTTTATGCGACTTAAATAGTCTTGCAAAAATATAATTCATCCATTCAATCAAATTTCCTTTTGGGTCGAAAATTGTTATAATGACTTCAACAGTCTTGCAAAAATATAATTCCTCCATTTAACCTACAATTCCCTTTAGCAAAAAGATAGTCAACACTTATGCAATAATGTATATCCTTCAATTAATCTAAATTCTTTTCTAAATTTAAGATTGTTTTACGAGTTGAAAAGTCTTGCAAAAATATAATTCCTTCATTTAATCAAAATTCCCTTTTAGATTGAAAATTGTTTTATAACTTGAATTGTCTTGCAAAAATATAATTCCTTCATTTAATCTAAATTCCCTTTTAGGTGAAAAATTGTTATACGTCTTGAATAGTCTGGCAAAATTATGATTCTTCCATTCAACCTATAAATTTCCTTCTAAATGGAAAATTTGTATACGACTAGAATATAGTCTTGCAAAAATATATTTCCTCCATTCAATCGAAATTTCCTTTTAAGTGGAAAATTGTCATTTGACTTCAACAGTCTTGCAAAAATATAATTCCTCCATTTAATACAATTCTTCTTCTATCTGGAAAATAGTTACATCGACTTAAATAAGTTAAGATGACTAGTTTTCCCTGCAGAGTAAAAAGTGCAGTTAATCTAACTAAAAATTATCAAGATAGAGTGTCGTAGTTCCCTGACTGGTAAAACAAATTATGAAATTAACTCAAGAAGAAGTCTTTTCGAGTATGAAGAAGTCTTGGGCTAACTGAATGATTATCAATCTGACGAAATGTTACCTTTACATTATTAAACCACCGGATGGCGCCACCTTTCTTTTATGTGCATTTTACCCTCAAAAGCGTGTCGATTTAACTATACTGTTTCTCTCTGTGAAGTAATTAATACATCCCAGGTTCTTCCATTAACTCTCACAGTTTTTCTCTACCTTGTCGAACGTTCTTTTAAGTCTATGAACTCTTTTCAGTTTGAGACACATTCATAACAAATAGACAAATATTTTATCTTCTTTTAGTTTAAACATTTTATAATTTTCAAATTACGAAAAATTTGTATCAGAACGATGGGAATTTATTTATAATTTACATTAAATGATAACCATCAAATTTAGTCCAGCAACTTTATTAGTACAAGAATAACGGAATCGCTCGATGCTAATAATATATTTCAATTCCATACTGAAGAATTTCTCTCGAGAGTTTCTGCTAGACGATTAAATTACCGATTTTTGTCGACATGGCCACTAGTATCAGCAGTGGATCAACGTTGGATCCAAACACAGTTTTGCATACTAAAGGAAGCAACTTTATCGACAGCGATAAAATGCAGTATTTTTGTGCCACAATTCCCTTAATTTTACCGTTACATTTTCGAATTCAAGATAATTTTAAACTCAAAAATTGCATTGTAAAAACAATGTAAATCTTAAGTATCAAATTAAAATCCATTCCAAAAATTGCAATCACCCGTTTCTAAAATTTGGACCAAATTGAATCAAAATTGAATAAAAACAGCTGAAATGACATAGAAAGGAAAAAATCTAGCCTTAATTCAATGCCCAAAAGTGTAGAAAAATGGATTCAACTATTTAGTGCAAAAAGGCAGTTGGGCAAGTTCTGAAGTTACTTGGTGCGATAAACTTTCAGCTTCATGTAGTGTAGGCATACTTCTACATAAAACGGCAGTGCAGTGTTTCTCTGCCGCAGCAGAGGCGTGGCAACGTCGCTAGAACGGGTGTGCGTCCTGACTGAGTTCTGGTCTGGTGGGGACTGTGGGAAAATTCTCATGCCATGAACTACGGCAAACCACTGACTCTCAACTTGAGGAACAGATTTTATATGATCCTAATAATACTACTTCCTGCTTTCACAACTTCCATACAAATGAATGATTAAAATTCAAAACAATTAAGATATCAGCATTTTACAAATGTTCCCCAAACACTCAACCTTCACACAAGCGACTTTTATCATCTTTTAATTATTTTCTGAAATGTTACATAATTTTATTCCAGAGGCTCGAAACAAGCTAATTAAAATTGTATAATCATATAAAAATCATCTATATAAATGATTTTGAATCCAAATTTTAGAATAAACAAGAATATCAAATTTTGAATACTTCAAACTGGTATACACGATTTTTTAGAGAATTCTAAGGAAACGTTTAGTATTTTGTTTCTACTTTGGAAAAAAAGTAGAACAAAAACTTTTGTTTCTACTTAAATAAATAACTTTAAGTGAATAACTTCAGGTGAATAACTTTTAAGTATAACTTATAGATGAAAAACTTGATCACACTTGAAACAAATTGTATTTACAACACCTGCTGTACTATATAGCAAACAATATGATAAATAATACACACTATTTATAGCATACTACTGTACTTTATGAATAATCGAAACAGTATTTCAAGATTTTTGCTATCTCGATAGAATCAAGAAAAAGGATTTCTTATTCAATAAAAATACAATTATTGGTTAAGAGCATTATTATCATATTTACCATATTATTAGTTAAATAAGCAAAATTATTCTTTATTAGCAGAAGCAATGGTGTTATTAATATTACCCGTGTCGCAATCTATGAAATAACATTTATTGTAGATTGAGAATAATTTAAAAATGAATCATTAATGAAAATGTTTCCCATCTGTTTTTGATATTTATGCCGTAAAATGATATTTTTGTAGGTTCAAAATTGTAAATAACATTTTTAATGTTTGGGTATTGGAGTTAAAATGAGAGCCGTCATTTGTTGGGGCCGACGAAGCAAAGAGAAGGTTAACGCAGACCCACAACTCCCCACTTAAAACAACTGAAAGCACCGGGTGGTCACGACTAAGCCATGGGGGTGTATAAAGCAAAATTATTTGCTCAAACCAATATAATCGCAAGGACAACTTCTGTTTATAGTTACAATTAAATCTTCTCTATGAAACCTTAATTTTAAAATTGTTTCATTTACTTCAGACCATTTGTTAATTCGTACATGAAACTTTCATTTATAAAAATATATCAAGACCAAAAGGAGCAGTGTTTTCTCCTTTAGGAAAAGGACATTTGAAAAGCAATAATACAATTGCTATAGTAATAATATTGTTGTAATAATAATAGTATAGTATATTATTTCAATAATTATTGAAATTTATTACTTTTATTATTACAACAATATTATTACTATTGCAATTGTATTATTAATACAAAAATATATGAACAACGATCGAGTTTTCTTAACAACATAAATAGGAATTTACTAGAATTATTTCGGCTCAAATAGCTTTTCAAAGCATAAAGACGTTGAGAAATTACGTAACTTTTTTTGACATCTTTCTTATCCCTTCTCTTCCTCACATAACGGAACAGAAGGCTTGAATTAAGAAACATTTGAATTTCATTTTGATGAGCTGAGTTCGTCACGATTAAAATGTTTAATTCGTTTTAATTGCCGATTGCATGTTAAATGATAATCTAGCCGAATGAGTGTTTAGTATTCTCTAAAGTAATGAAAATAAAAAAAAAATATAAGTGAAAAAACTATTGAAATTGTAGTATAAAAATGGTCAATCAAGAGTTCATTGAAACTAAAATATCATCGAATTGAAAGTACTTTAATGAAAGAAGCGTTAAGTGAAAACTTTTAATGAAGAAATTTTAATGCTTATTTATCCTAACATTCACGCCCGGTTGAAAGTTCATGTAGAGGTTCGTGTAACTAAACACATGGAAGAATATATGAACAAGAGTAAGTACATGAATTTGGAATAATGAACGTATACAATTTCATGATTCATAGCACATTCGTAGACATTAATAACACCCAATGTGTAAGAATATGTATTGCAATAATGAAGAATCTTAGAAGTGAATACAAGTTACTTCGAACATCTTACATTGAGATATTTCTGAATTACTTGTATGCAATTTTGCAAAATAATTATAAATTTCCGCCAATACTATATAATAGATTTAATTCTTTGGTTACTTGTACTTTTTACAAGATTTGTTCGAAACAAACGTAAATCTTTTAATGCTCACATTTTTTGTTGTTGAAAATTTGCTATAGAAAAGAACTAATTTGATGCCAAAAGTATCAAAATGATTGCAAAATCTTCAATTTGATACTTTTGATACCAATTTGTTACTGATAACAATTTGTTACTGATACCAATTTGTTACTGAGATCAATTTGATACTTTTAATATCGATTCGTTACTTTTGAGATGAATTTGCTACTTTTAATATTAATTTGTTTCTCTTGAGATCAATCTGATACTTTTAATAATAAAAATTGTATGCTTTTGATATCAAATTAATATTTTTGAGTTATAACTGTGGCTCTAAAACATTAAGAAAAACATATGTACATGAATTGAGTGACAAAATCAAATTTAGAAGCAATTGAAAGCCATGTGCTACAGCCAAAATTTTTTCACAAAAGCTGTGTAAAAAATTTTCGTCAACAGCACATGGCCTTATAAGCACAGAGCATCACTGGTTCTATTGATACATATAAATTTTGATATAATATATATTTGACATTATAAAGAAAAATACTTCCTTTATGAGGAAGAAAAAAAACATTAAATGCAATTAGAACCTTGTACACTGTATACATATTTAGAAAATTATAACTATATTTTTCAGTGAGTAGTCTTTCCTAATGCTTTTTATAACTGACACACAGCCTGTTACGCCCGATTGAACATGAACACGCTATTGCACAATTTTTCCCATTTATGGAAAATTGGCTAAAAATATGAACTTTCTTTATGATATTGAATCATTACGCTCACACGCTGAGCGCAAATAATTACAACTTTTCGAGCAATTTTTAAAGACATAAATGTTACAACTTCAAGGAAAAGTATGCTAAAAATATATCAATTTTTATATAAAAGAAATTTTAAACTTCTAGGTATATATTAGATTTCAATATTACAGGTTTCAATAAATGTGATATGAATTTTCTAAAGTTTACTATTACCCGTATGATTAGTGTTACTTATACATAATTATATTATTAGCTCCCACAATTGCGACTTATACTTTTAAAATTTTTATTGAATGTTTTCTTTCGTTACTTTTTAAATATTTTTATTCAATATTTTCTTTTGCATTTTAAAACCCTCTTCCTCAATTGTGACGTACTTTTTAATTTTTTTTAAATGGGAGTTCTCTTTTGCATTTTGAAACCCTCTATCGTGAAGTACTTTTTAAAATTTTTATTGAATGTTTTCTCTCAGTACAATATTAATTTGATATTTGAACATTGAAGCATAAAAGAGAATTTTAGATTCCTTCATATACACAACCATCTTCTTACAAGTTTATTAATCTTACCGCGAAATTGATTCTATAATGTGAGTTAAACGGAAATCCATAATCGATTCTGCAAAATTACATGCAAGTAGATAATCATTTGTTTTTCAAGAGAATATTTTATCTGAGTGACAATACTGCGTCCGTTATCAATTTCCGATTGGGTTCAAGTTACTTTCAACAATTCAATCGTAATTTGATACTAAACAGAGTAAATCAAACATTGATAATGAATTTCGTTAAAGTAGAAAAAAGTGTTGATTTTAGAACGTTTGTTGTGTTCAAATTTAAAATTATCTAGCCAGGTTTATGCAGAAATACAAAAATATAAATAATACAATAATAACACAATAGAAACCAAATCGCTCACAGAAACTATGTGAAAAATGTTGTTTCCGTGGCAAATACCCTAAAGGCAGCCTAAGGTACGATTGAGCCTAAATTCTGAGAGGAGGAATGGTGAGAGAGAAACTTAGGATGATAATCAAATTTATAAGACCAAAATGAGAAGATGAACAAAAGTGGCCCCAACATAGACTCAACTCTCAACAGCAAGAGATCTCGAATGGCCCAGAATAGTCGATGTTTTTATTGATCTGAAGAGGGAATTGAAAAATGTGAACTTTACGCTCCACCTTACAGTTATATATTTCTTATATTTCTCTATTAAATACATCGGTGAAAACTTGTTCATATTCGTAATCAGCAAATTAAAATGCGTACATTTATGTAGAGTTGCAAAGAAACTGAAGGTTTTGATTCAAGAATATCTGCATAAATAACTCCGATGACTCAGTAACTTCATTGTAGCAAAACTATATTAGAAATATCAAAAAATATAGGCTATAAAACGCGACAATTTCATTATAGGTTTTTTCAAAAACTATTAGAAATATAAAAAAATAAAGGATATAAAACTTGACAAGTTTGTTATAGATTTTTAAAAAACGTAGAAATATCAAGAAATACAGGACATTAAACTCGACAACTTCGTTATAGATTTTCTCGGAAATTATTAGAAGTATTAAAAAAATGTATAGAACATGAAATGTGTACAGTGTATACTGAAACCCGTATCCAAAACCTAACTCAAGGATGGGGTGCGTTCAATCAGGGATCGTTTCAGGATTGCTCTTGTAGAGCGGAAGTTTAAAAAGGTCTGTCTAAACTTTTTGAAACATAGTCTACAATGGGAAAAAAAGTTATTTGCCTTTTCTATTTATATTTGAAGAAATATTGTGAAATACAAAGAATGAACTCTTTTGTGTTTTCAAGCGCGACGCACTTCCGTCTCTCTCGTGTCGATTTTTTTTTTTATCAAAGAATCGCTTAATAAGTGACAATCAAATTAGTATTGGATTAAAAAAATAATGTATGCACAAGATGAACAAGTAAACATCAGGACGATATATTTTATTTATTTTCGGTACTAAAGTTATATAAAAGTACTCAATTCTGTACCAATCATTATCATAAAAAATCTATCAGTTAATAGCGAAAACAGATTTACTAATTCCATTAGTTGAATTATTTTACAAATGAATAGAAAGTTTTACTTATTTACTGTAGAATTTCACTTATTAGTAGAATTAAAAAAACTAACAGTAGAATTCAAACGATATCAGTAGAATAAAATAACTGAATGAATAGCTCCGTTTTAACTGCAAAATTAGTATCAGATCTTTATATACTGACGCGGATTTAGAAAGTATATTAACTTGAGATTTATGTATATTGAAATTAATTCACTTATTTAATCAAACATGAAAAAAGTTTAAAAAAGTAGATAAATAAAATTCGATCAAAAGTTTAGAATCAATAAAGAAACAAAAGAGCAGAACTATCTGTCCTGTCGATATAGGAAGGGAGAAATAAAAATATACTGAAGAAAGTATGTGGGAATCGCGAGCAAAAGGAGCGGTCTCCATGTAAGAGGTATAAGACAACCCACAGGTTGTTTCGCATACCGGCCTTCACAAAGGCACGCCCAATCGACTTGAAGCGGTAAACTCGTCCTGATGTGTTGATTTTCTACTTGAAAAAGGAGATAATAATTCAATAAAAAAGTTGTTTTTTTCACAAAATCAGCTAAAATTACCTTAGTATTAATCTCCTTCAAATAAGAAATCGAAACCGGCATTCGCAAACCGTACTATCTGGTTCCGATTTCTGCTGATTGCGTTCAAGCGTTACTGAACAAAGAACCAAGTGGTACTATAGTTATTTAAATAACATTTATGACTAAAATACTGCACGGATTGTATATGTTTAGTATTACTATTGTTAAGAATATAATTTACAATATACGTATTTGCGAAAAACAAAAAAATAATTTTATGTTAAGTAAACCAAGTTTCATTAAAATCAGTGAACAATCCTATGTGGAAGCAGTGATCCATTCGAGAAAAATTGTTATTTAATTGTACATCTTAATTGCATTTTACACAATGAGTGTATATTTTTACGCTTTAAAAACTTAAATAACTACATTGTGTTGCCGTGTAATATGAATTGAATCATTAAACTACAATATATTCTATAATTAAAGAACAATATTTTATCATTAAAATTAAAATGTAAGTTATAGCTTTACTGAATGCCGACTGAAAGATTTTCTTTCTAGAAGCGGGCAGTATACATTGTACACAAATCTATTCACAAAGACGCACGTGTGTATGCTACACCCCTGGCTTTATCCACTCTTCCTCGTCTATAGAAGAAGGCGAGCTAAGATAGGATTGTGAGGATTTAAACTGGTTGTCTAATTGGGTCTAATTTTTGGTGAGCATTGTCGGTTATTATACGTATACGCAGCTTCTAGAGGTCGAAATCACAAATTTGTGCGCCTCTGGTATGCAAAAATATAATTCCTCAATTTAAACTAATTCTTCTTCTACGTCAAAAATTTTTATGTGACCTTAAAGGTCTTATAAAAATATAATTCATCCATTTAATCTACAATTCTTTTTTAGTAAAAGAGTACCATGCAAAAATATAATTCCTCCATTTAATATAAAAAAATTCTCTAGCTATAAGATGGTCAAGTGAAATATAAAAATATAATTCCTCCATTTAATCTAATTTTTCTTCTTCATCAAAAATTGTTATACGACCTTAACGGTCTTGCAAAAATATAATTCATCCATTTAATCTAAAAAAATTCTCTAGCTATAAGATGGTCAAGTGAAATGCAAAAATATAATTCCTCCATTTAATCCAATTTCTCTTCTTCGGCAAAGATTGTTATATGACCTTAACGGTCTTGCAAAAATATAATTCATCAATTTAATCAAAAATTCTTTTTAGGTAGAAGAGTACCATGCAAAAATATAATTCATCCATTTAATCAAAAATTCATTTTAGGTAGAAAAGTGAAATGCAAAAATATAATTTTTCCATTTAATCTAAAAAAATTCTCTAGCCTTAAGATGGTCAAGTGAAATGCAAAAATATATTTCCTCCATTTAATTTAATTTTTCTTCTTCATCAAACATTGTTGTACGACCTCAACGGTCTTGCAAAAATATAATTCATCCATTTAATCTAATTTTTTTTTCTATGTGGAAAGTTGGATAGGATAGGGTAGGGTAGGACAAAATAGTGTAAAATAGAATATTATAAGTTTATGAGACTTTAAATTGACTGTTACCAAAATTTTAATCTGCAACCCAAAGTTAACCGTACACTATCTCGCATTTTTTATCAATGCTCAATGTTCTAACTTTTTTATGTACTACAATTTCTACCATGCTGTCCTGTGATCTTTACTATACTGTTCCAGGGTTCGATTGTGTAGTTCGAATTTCCATATTATCTCCCTGACTTTCAGTTTTTTTTTTTTTTTTTACAAAAATTGAAAAAATCCATGGTCAGGGAGATGAAATGGAGATTTTTTTGGAAATTACAGAAATTTTCAAAGAATTTTTTTCCTGGAAGTGCGAAATTTGAAGTTGTGCAAGTAGAGGCGTATTGTTAACAAGTTGACTGTCATGGGGGTCACCGGTGAACGGCAGCAAACTTTCCGGTTTAGGCCGCGGTTAATCGGAGTATCACAGCACGCGGCGTAAACGGAAAAGAAAGCAAAATAGGCTTGGCAGTCAACATATTAATGTTATTTTACTGACAGTACTGCGCTCGTACTGGCAATGTGTTCCCACCTCTACTTACACTCACACCCAGAGAAATGCACTATAATAGGCTCAATCTGAATTATACCACTGATAAAATATTCCGAATCAATGTGAAAATTCACATTGATTATGGAACACAACACCATTATAAAACTTCTTTTAGTACTATAGTTTTGAAATCATTCAGCATATAATAAAAAATGAAGATTATTGTAGATTATAAACCGTATTATTCTCAGTATCCAGCTTTGTACAATCCGAACTCTAAATCTGCATCGTGAAACTTTCACTAATTTCCGTGCATGGATTTTGGGTAAACATTAAGAATAGCAAAATTATTAAAAATAATAAACTAAAATTGGAAAAATCACCTGATGTTTTCAGAAATTCTTGATAATGAAGAAACATCTATAGGAAATTTATCTTTTTGAAAGATATTTGAAAGGATCGTTGATAAAAATCTTTAAACAGCTCATTAAGAAAAATCTCTAAAAAATCTTTTATGCCCTTTTTTGAAAGAGGGCATAAAGTTAAATAACGTAAAATAAAGTTAACACGATAAACCCAAATATCCATAAACGAACACGCATAAGATTATTTTTAATAAAAATCGGCTGCAGAGAGAATTAAAAAAGGCTATGGGCAAGGCAGGACTGAAAGGATTAGGATTGTAACAATCGAATGTATATGTATGAGAGCAGAACAGAGGAAGCATATAAAAGTGGCTCCAGCATAGTCCCCAGTCTCCGAAGCGGAGAAAAGATCTCCGGAGACTGGTTCAGAGAGGCGACGCTATTATATTGAACTGAAGAGGAAATCGAAAAATGTGAACGGATGAGGAGATTTAGGTATAAAAGCGAATGATTCTATCGATGGTTCTATCATTTAAACCATGTTATTATCGTAATTGAAGAAAATCGTAATTATAATAATATAAAACGCAGGTAATAAAAAGGTAGAAAAATAAAAAATAAAAAGGTATCAAAGGTAAATAAATAAAGGTAATAAATTTAACGTTACTAAAATATGTTGATTACTAAGATCGTAACATTACGTATTGTTGAAAACTTACCATCTGGACAAGTACACTCGTACTGAAATGGCTCCAAATGATGGCAGGAACCTCCGTTTAAACATGGCGAGGGATCGCAAGGTATGTAATTGTTTTCACAATTTTGTCCTGTATATCCACTGTCGCATACGCATCTGAAAAAAGTGCAATGCCGTTGTTAAAATTGTTGCAGTTAGTGCTTTCGGTAAACTACACAGAATTTACATATTGACGTTTTTGTTGCGTAGGAATCCATTACACATGTGTTTTTATTAAAAACGTATATGTATTACATATACATGTATTTTGCCCTACAAAAAGCATGTTTAAGTTTACACTAACTTTCTGCATTTTTTTTATCTTATTCAAAAATCCTTATTCAAAATCCTTGTTCAACTTTTTGCAGAATCTTTTCTGAACTTTTTACAAAATCTTTTTTCACGTTTGCGAAATTTTACAATTCGGTTTAGAAATTCTACATCTATTAGCTTCGGTGACAACCGACTAATATTTTATAACACTTTTACTAATTCTTCATGGGCTTTCTTCATAGTGGACCTTTTAATAATTTAAATTTAAGTTGTTTTGTAAACTAAATAATAGCAATTTATTGTAGACGCGCAATTCCTAAGCAAATAGTTGAGTTGAAAATAATGAAAAACATTTCTTGTGGACTTGATATGAAACTTCTTGCAAGGCCTTTGTTAAAAAGGATTTGTAGTCTATACTTCTTGAGATCAAAATCCCAAAAAGAAAACTTGTCATTTCCTCTTTTAGCCCAACTCACCACAGAGAAAAAACCTGGGTTCAAGTTGAGTAGTCTGGTCAGCTCAACTTGATACGCAGCTTCTCAAGTAACTTCACAATACAGCGTGAAATCGGACGACCGGGTGTTGTATGGATGCGCACACATGCATTGCCATTTGTTCAACATTTTTTCCACTACACAGCATTTCGGATTTTATTATATTCCTGAAATTTTGCTGTTCGCATATGTTGTTACAATATTGTAAGTACACGGAAAAAATGTTAATTTAAATTTAAAATGTTAACATTTTAAATAGTTTAACCCAGTGGGAAATTTGCCGATACTCAAGCTTGGTTCAGGCTTGGGCTAATATTAGCCAAGCTTGGACTAAGCTTACACCGATGGTAATTTCTCAATCAATAGTTAATTATATAAAATTTAAATAATAAATAGTTATATAGTAAATTTTTCTCTAAGGAAGCAGTATGTTGTAATAGAAATTATTATAATAATTATGAGCATGTAAATTTTGAGAATAACTCAACTCGACGTAGTGCAAAATTTTTTCGACAGTTGGCAATGCATGCTTGCGCATCCACTCAACACGTGGTTGACTGATTTTAAACCCTATTGTGTCGTCTTCTTGAAGCATATTGGCAGGTGGTGCCACCTGAAATATGCCACTTCCGGGAGACAAAGAAGTAATTGTTGAAACCATATGTATCAATAGGGGGTAGCAATTTTCATACACAAAATCCGAGGTAGATGGCAAATAAAGAAAATGGTTGTATTCAGAAAAATCTCGTCAAATACAAAAAAAGCGGCGATTGTTTAGTTCTTTTTGTGCCGCTTTAGCCTATTTTAGGATGAATAGGGAAAGTTTTTTAAATCTAAAAATTATGTCATTTGAAGATTAGTACAAACAAGTTGTAGGTTTTGTAATTTTGTAGTTCTTAGGAAATATATGATTGAAGTTCGAATAAAATAAAAATATATATGTGACGTGCTCCGAAGAAAGGGGACCTTAGAAGGAAAAATTTTAGATTATATGATGGTTTTAACTTGATTAAAAGTTCCTTTTTAATGATTTGCAGTGGAAGAGTTTTTCTTGATATAAACACAAAGTACGCATAAGAAAATACTATTGATTGCAAAGAATTAAAAAAGAATCTGTAAGTAAGTTAAAACTATTATCAAACATAACCTACAATCGTTTGATACTGTAAGGTCCCGTTTTTCGAAGGGCGATATATGTAAATAAATGTATATATAGATAAATGTTTGTACAAATAAATGTACGTATTAAGGTATATATAAATGTAGGTATAAATGTTTGTATACAAATAAATGTACCTATAAATGTTTGTATACAAATAAATGTACGTATCAAGGTATATATATAAACGTTCGTATCGAGGTATATATGTATAAATAAATGTATGAATAACTAAATTAATTAAAAACAAAAAAAATTAATAAAAAATTAATACGAAATAAATAAAAACTAAAAAAAAAAGTAAGAAGATAAACAAAAAGAATAATACATAAGTTTGTATACAAATTATTATTATTATAACAAACAATAAATCAGAAGATAAAGTAAAATTTAAATAAGATTATATAAAACAAACAAACATTATGTCAAACAGTTTATCCGTTATAAAAGAAAATCTAATAAATAACAACCATGTTGAATAGGGATTAGAACAGGTAAGAAGGGTATTTAATTCAAATTATAAGTCAATATTTGGAAACTTCATTTCAAGTCGTTTAGAATTTAAAGTGAAACTCGAATGATAATTGTTCTGCTGGTTATAGGAGAACTTTAAATGAGTTTTAATGAGTTTTTGGCATTTAATGAAAACGACTAGTATTGTCCAAATAAAAACACCATAAATTGCTCTTTAATACTCACCGTACAAGACAAAATTACTGCATTTGTAGTTTTGAGTAGTTACCAGCAATTACTCATTGTCAAGGAAGGGACTACTTAAAAGTACAAATACAGTATTCTCAGCTATACAGAAGACGTGTTTTACTTCAATGAAAATGAAACTGCAATTGTCTTTATAAAAAAAAACCTATAATCTCTATTAAAAAAAAAGTTCCTCTATTATTATTCGCATTTAAATCAAATTATATATCGCGCTCAAATTTTATATGTGAAAAAATGTGTTCAATATTTTTTATTATTAAACACCGAGCACAGAAATGTGCGTTTCAATTCTAAAATTTGTCTACTCTATTTACAGGGGCACAAGGCCACGAACAAAAAAGGCCAACACATGTATATATTTTAATTTTTGAGTAAAGAATAAATTTCCCATAAAAGAGAGAAGTATTTTACGTATAATCTGTTTGTTTAAAAATTTCGAAAAATCTCGCTTTTCCTGTGGCTCATTTTTAACTTGTTAGCTTTGTGTACACATTAGTGCAAACATCAAAGGAATAGTTAAACTTCGAAATATAGTTTTAAGAGTCACAGATAGTTTTAAGAGCCACAGATAATTTTAAGATCCACAGATGATTAAAAAAATAAATAAAATAATTTTAAAATGCACAAATAGTTTGAAGATGCACATATAATTTTAGGATTATATTTAAAAAATTAACAGATAATTAAAAAATTCACGCACATAATTGAAAAATTCACAGGTAATTTTAAGAAAGAAGATGAACTGTTTTTAAGAGCATGTCAAAAATATTTAAGACGATGGAAATGGACCGTATAACTTTCTTTCAGATGGAGTCATGGATCCAATATGGCGATGCAACCAATATGGCGCTTATAGCTGTCAAATTCATTTTTAATCTTTAACAAATTATAATGACAACTGTTGATTATTATATATGTAATTGTTCATTAACAAATTAATGAACATTTCAGACATTCATTACACATTTGAGTATAACGATCCCGGGCCATTTTAGAATTGCTTTTTATATAGACAAAAGTACTTTCACAAAAAGTGCAATTAACTTCTATATTTTATTTGTTGGCATTTAAATTAGACTGTTTTACAAATGTTAATTAATTTGAAACTTAAATATTTAAAAGCTACAAAATAACATATTAGATTAAACATTTAAAAGTCAATGAAAGTAGAGACTACAATTCAAATTCATGTAGAGACTGCAAACTTGTAATGAAACCAAAATTACATCAATTTTAAAATCATTTGCATACTACATCAAGCGGAACTAATGTCAAATGTTTTATACCATTGTTTCGACAAATTTATTCTCATTAATGACACACATCTCAAAAATTGAAACGCAAAAATAAAGAACACGGACCCAATAATTTGAATTGTGTCAACCAAGCAAGAAGAGAACATCAACAATAACTTCAAATATCAGTCAAAGTAGTTTGAAAAGATCTTCTTTTGTCATAAAAATTTTATTTTTATTTATTTGAATCGTCGTTTCCTATTTGCTGTCTTATTTTCTATTTGAAGTTTTCTCTGCTATTTTAAGTTTAATTTCTTATTTGAAGTGTAACTTCCTATTTGAAGCGTTATTTCCTGTTTGAAGCGTTTCTTCTAACTTAAAGTGTTATTTATTTACGAAAGAATCCATATAGTATTAATTGAAAATAGATCATGATTCAAAACCACCATTAATATTTCTTTGCCCCTTGTCATAATTCATACTTTTTCTTGTGAAAGTAATGCAAAAAAGATGGCGAACATACCTCACACCATTCATCAGAACCGGAAGTAGTAAAAAGATGTACGAGAGCTTCATTTTCATGTTGCATGTGTTGAATTGACAAAACGTGTAAAAACATAGTCCTCATATTTCACCAAGATCCAAAAAATTGTCTACCTTGATTGCATTTTTTCAAAATTACAAAAATCGAAGATATTCAAACTTGCTTGCTAATTCACTGATAATTCTTGAATATTCACAATAATCCTTTATGATTCACTGATAATTCTTGAATATTCATAATAATTCTTGACGATTCACTGATAATTCTTTGTAATTCACTAATAATTCTTGATAATTCATAAATAATTTTTGATAATTTACTAATAATTCTTGAAGATTCACTGATAATTCTTGATAATCACTCTACGGATTTCATTAATTCAGTATAAATACTTTTTTGAAAAATTCAGGCGGATAACTGTTTAAATGAAGAGACTTCTTCTTTGTACATATTTACATCAGGAACTCTACTTTCAATTGCATCAGTCTTTAAAACTTCAATTTGCGTATGTAAATTGTACATAGATTGTATCTAGATTGTGCACAAATTGTATCTAAATTGTACACAAATTGTATTTAAATTGTACACAAATATTGTATCTAGATTGTACACAAATTGTATCTAGATTGTACACAAATTGTATCTAGATTGTGCACAGATTTTATGTAAATTATACGTAAATTATACAAGTAGTTACAATATTGAATCCAAACGAGTTTCAAAAAGTAGTTCTCATTGCACTTTGCTATATCCTCAATTTCTTGTCGTTGTTATTATTGCAAGAACACTAGAATTGAGCGGTACTTTGTTTAAACATGAAAATAAACTATAACTGACAAAAAATAACGAAATAAAATTAATTAACAAGAAAGATTAAAGTAAAACAATTGCAAAATCCCTTGGAGTCAGATTGGTGTTTAAAAAATGATGTTGTGCCCTCGCCCCTCGATCCTACCCATCACATTTGACTAAGTTGGACGATCACTGGCCGAACCTGTTTTCCCACGTTTTTACCGCGCTCCGTTCTCAGTTGTCGGTTCTTGTCATTGGCACTAGCACTGCTTGGGAGTAAGAGAGCGAGGTTATACAGTGAAATACACTGTAATAATCCAGCATTCGAATGACCGAGGCTACTTATGTCGACTTGATACTTTTTTATAGCATTGTCGCCAGCGAGCTGCAAATAAACTCAACTCGCTCGAATTGTCTTTATCCTGTATTACGACGAATCATTGAGGAATCCATGAGAAGTTTTAAACACACAATTCGAGGCGTTGCCATATCTCAAATAATCCAGCATCCAGCAGCTCAAATAGCAAAACCGCTTACACTCAGAACCACTAAAAATCACTCAACCACTCAAAAACAAGCATCAAATCCTCAAAAGGCAGTATCACTTTTTTTTTAATCCCTTAAAAGCTGTTGGGCACTTTTCCACACAAATTGTTGAGAAAAGTTTCACTACAATTAAACTTTTAAACACTTGAGGAGCGATAGTTTGTGGAAAAATTCCGAGAAAATGTCAATGTAGACTTTTTTTTATTAAGAGCTAGATTGAACCGCCTAAGAGAACAAGACTTAAAAGGATGTACATTACAGTTGAACGATGAGAACTGACTAACCTAACCTTCTCGTGTACCCTATTCAGAGGGCACCACCATTTGCCTCAGGCTCCAGACCCAATCAATCCCTCTCTCCTGCTCTCCAGCCAACATTTCTTGCTCTCCCTTGTAGTGCTTGAGCGCGTAAACGCGTTAAACGGGTTCAAAACTTGTCGGGTCCCTTCGCCTTGAATCGGCCTCCATCGCTTCCATTCGGGATGGCTCTTCTCTTTTTCAACGACACAGCACCACAGTCAGCCTCTTTTCCATTTTCTCACAATATCCCCCTTTTATACTTATGAAACAAGTTACAGTATTTCTCTCTTCTGTTTACCCGTATTATTCATTGCTTGCTAGACACTAATCAGGCCCTTGCTCTTGACAAACTCTTTCCTATTTTCCGGAATGTGTCACTTTTAGTATACAATTATTGCACTTTCATTATAATATTTTTATTATTACACTTTATCTGTGCAATTTTACACGCTTCTTGAAGAATGTTTTCTTAAATAAAGAAGGAATGAAGAATAATCCCTTCTTAAATGAAGAAGAAATGAAGAATGCCTTCCCCCATAGCACCTAAACTTGTATCATCATTGCCAACAATTCTTCAAGTTTCTAAACTTGCACAAAATTTGGTGGAAGTTGACGAAACTTTTGGAAAGATTGGCATATGTTGGTACCAGTTTAAGTGCAAAGTGGGTTTCTAAATGAAGAAGAAATGAAGCGGAATAATGCTTTCTTAAATAAAGATGAATAATGCTTTCATAAATGAAGAAATAAAGAGGAATAATGTTTTACTAAATGAAGAAATGAAGAGGAATATTGCTTTCTTAAATGAAGAAATGAAGAGGAATAATGCTTTTCTAAATGAAGAAATGTAGGGGAATCATTCTTTCCTAAATGAAGAAGAATGATGCCTTATTAAATGAAGCAGAAATGAAGAGGAATAATGCTTTGCTAAATGAAGAAATGTCGGGGAATAATGCTTTGCTAAATGAAGAAGAATAATGCCTTATTATATGAAGCAGAAATGAAGAGGAATAATGCCTTTTTAAAAGAAGGTGAATAATGTTTCCTAAATAAAAAAATGAAGAGGAATAATGCCTTATTAAATTAAGCATATATGAAGAGGAATAATGCTTTGCTAAATGAAGAAATGAAGAGGAATAATGCTCTCCTAAATGAAGAAATAAAGAGGAATAATGCTTTCCTAAATGAAGAAATGAAGAGGAAAAATGCTTTCCTGAATGAAGAAATATAGGAGAATAATGCGTTCTTATATGAAGAAGAAGAATGCCTACTTCTGTCCGAGTGTTCAAATCAACAAGTTTGATAGTATGCATGTCATTATAGCATCTGTTGTATTTATCAAGTGAGGTGAATGAACTAGAGGATGCAAATCACACTTTATAAATTATTACATGTAACAACAATGTCTCGCTATTTTCATTGAAGCTCATAATTAATAATAATCTTTATTTCAGCCTATTGGCTCGGAAATGGAATGGTTTACATAATTATTTCTTATATACCACTCATTCCAACATTTGTTGCTCTATTTTTAAACACTGCCATATGCAACATTATTTTTTATAATACTTATACAATTCGCATACCTTTCTTTGTTCTTAATTTCTTCTACTTTAATTTCATTGCCGATATTCCCTGCTTCTATCTACTCTTTCTTCTTCATTAATTAATATCCTAATTTTACCAATCGCTATCTTTGGCTCATTTTTTGTAATTTACAATTCCTGTAGCAAATGCTCAAAAATGCTCCATCTTTTTCACATAAAATACAGATCCATTAATTTAATTTGTAAATTAATGCAATATTATTCAATCCAATATTGCATTGCAATATTGGATATTTAAATATCCAATTACATATTTACATATATGTAATATTTATTTACATTTTCTAAATTTCCACATCTCATTTTTGCTATAACCGCTTGATAGTCTATATTTTCCTTTAAATATTTAGATATAATATCCTTCCGCTTGAATTTCCTTGTATCTTGGATTAAATGCAAGATCCTGATAATTAATTGATCGAACTTCTTAATCTATTGAATCTTTTAATCGATATACATGGAGTTAGGTAAGTTGTACTAACTCTTTGTTCGTTTTACATTAATAACTCTCGTCTATACACAACATTCTAAATTAAATGTTAAAAAGTCAATTATTATTAAATATTCTAAGTATTTATTCTTTTCACTTTATCTGCAAAATTAATGTTCGATCTTTCAAGAATTTTCGCATCCTCATAAACATAAAGAAAGCTTTGTTAAACAGAAATCACCATATACATAACATCAATTAGAACACTTTTTCTCAACTTACTTGTAAGAGCCGTGTGTATTTTGACATGATCCAAATTTGCAGGGTCCTCTTTCACATTCATCAATATCGTCTTCACAATTGGGTCCCATAAAACCAGGCGCGCATGTGCACTGGTACGAATTATTAAGCGAGTGACATTCCGCACCATTTTTACATGGAGAAGAAGCGCAATGATCTTGTTTCTCGCAATGTTCACCTAAAAACAAAGCAATAAAAATTCATTTAACGACCATGTATAAAAAAAAGAGTCAGTGTTTCTTCTTCATTCTTACTACTCTAAAAAGGGTTCATTTCTCCCTTCTTAACGTAGTAAGAATGAACAACAAAAAAACTTTCAAATTGCAGCTATAAAAGGCATCTATAAATTGCACGAAAATTTGAAAAATACAAGGGAACGTTTATAAATAGCGTTCTAGGAGGGGTAAAAAATGTAGAAAATGTGTATTTATGAAAAGTTTTTAAAAAAATCAATCCATAAATGCTTCGTAAACAATTTTTAACTTTTTTTCTTAACAGAAAAAACGTTGCAAACTTTTTTCAAGATAATCGTGTCAACACTCAAAAAATCTTTTAAAATAATCAAGTAACATTGAGTCGTGATGCGAAAAATGTAACTCTTAAGATTTTTTTGCACAACGCTGATTATAAGATGCTAAAATGAATTATGTATTGATGTGCCTACATATGTAATGACACCTAATGAAATAAATTCGCTATTTTTCGAATATCGTACAATCCACAGAGTCTAATAATTTGAAATCAACGCAAGTAGTTACTGATTCAAAAAACGAATTGTAAAAATTGCTTTTCTTTCAAACATATGAAATATTCAACTCTCGATTCTTTTACACTCGTTTACACAACAGACACCAAATTAGGTTCTCACAGGGGAAAATAAGACTTGCGAGATTGGAGAACAGTCCACGCCATACGAGCTCAGTGTGTACATTATTTACAACATCGTTTACAACTTAAGAATAAAATCTTTCTATACGAGATACATCACAACTGATACAGATTGCAGGCAAACAAAATTAGCTTCAATCGGAAGTCAGTTCTTCTTCCCAATATATGCAATCCTTGTTCCCAGAGCCTGTTATACAATCTATTTCTCAAGCTTTATTATTTTTTTTCTCAGCGTGCAAATTAATGTAATTATTTATAAAAATTGTAATTATCACATTTTAATAACGTACTCTCTGAATTATTTCTTTTAATCATTCCAATTAAATTAAAATATCCTTTATTTATTTATATTAATTTATTATTTATTTCTTTTTTAAAAAATAAGTGTGTTTTCTTTAGAATTTCAAGCCAAACGACAATTTTTTAGTATATAATAATTAATATATTATATTAATTTTTATATTACAATTTTTATTATAGTGTCAATATAAGCTTTCTTCAATTGGATTCATCGATAAACTACGTCTTTGGATACATTCAAATTTTGCATATTTTTACCGGTTTTTGATACCCCCTCCCCCAAATAAGCACAAGATTTTTGAAAAGCCAACCCCCTCTATCTTACGTAAAATTATTCTCTACAACCTCTCTTTTTATATAAAATATAAATTTTTCCATGTAAAAAGTGTGGGGACCTTTACCTATTACGTATAGGGTAAAAAAGTAAAAATTTGTAAATAACTCCATTGCTTTCTTGGTGATTGAACTACAGAATTAAAAATGGTGGATACAATATGGCGGAGCTAAATTTTGAATTCTCATATAATGCCAAAGAAAATTACTTTATTTTTCAATTTTCTTTTTAAAAAATGACACTAAAGTTTGCAACGTTATTTCCGTTTACAAAAAATGAAGAAAAAAGATTTTGCTTTTTTCTGATTTCTAAAAGATTTATTTACAACTTTTAAAAATCTATTTTGCCATATCTTTTTACGCAATTTGTAAGTAATTACCGAAACAGCTATTACTTAATAAAAAATTCGTGTTTGTTTTTTGTAAACGAAAAAAAAGCGTTTCGAACTTCATGTACAACGTTTCAAAACTCGGAAATGAAACATACCTAACCTTAAAATGCTGCTTGTATTATTGTGCCAGTTGCAGAAGTTACGTTTGTTATCCCTACAAAATTTTTGTTATAGAACTACTAAATTATTATGTTGGATTTATCAAAAAATGCAAAAACAGAATTTTGTTCCTTCAACAAAAAAGGTTTTGTTGCTCGCGCATATTAACAAACAAAATTAGGATCACCCAAAATTTGTTAAGCCAACAAAACGTTTGTCCCAAAAACCAAAACCTTTTCTCAGTGAATGTTGAAATTATTCTAATTTAAAAAAAATATATAAAATAGAAAGAAATTTATTGCTAAAAAGGTTAATAGGAGGCTTAAAGTTAAAATAATTAAATTGATTGCATAAATAGTTCATCACAATCATAATTTACGATTGGTCCAATTTTTCCGAAAAAACCGGGACACCCTGTATAAACATAATTCAATCATACAGCCACATTAATGTGATTATTTTCAATACAAAGATTTGCTATAACGCTAAAACTGTAATATAAGCGTCAAAGTGAGTAAAGAAGATCTATTTTATCGTTTTTCTATAGCATGAGAAAAATTATGAAAAGAATATGTGTGAACGTCTTGAAATGCATCTGACAACGCATAGAAAAGCAGCGTAAGTTGGGAGAGTGGAAGCAGGGAATGTGGAGAAATGATGTAGTTGAAGGTGGGGACTGCTGCTACAGTTGAAGTGACTTTCGAGTGAGTTGGGAGGGAAACATCAATCGCCCTATAAAAGTACATACCTATACACAGTGTGCTCGTAACAAAAGTCCCTTTTCTGACCAACACAGGTCCGCTTTTTAGCCCATTGAAACACTTTTTTATTTCCAAGACAATTCCCCTTTAATTAACTCTCCAGCAAGTAGAAACGTTTCCATCATAATCGTCTTTCATATAAATCGTAATACCAGAAAATAATAATTACCCATCAAATTAAAATAATAATAGAAATGAACAATAAAGTAACAATGATTATTGTTCATTTTTACAAAGTTTTAAACTCAAACAATAGTCATGCGCGTGCGCATTTCACTACCAAAACAGCTGACTGAAAGAAGCGCCGCCATTTTTTCTATTATTTTGTTTATGCTCGTTTAAATACACGTTTCCTAAGGGGGATCCCTCATTGGAAGCCCAAAAAAATCATTAATTTCAACAAATTTCTCTTTTAATTTATTTTCCCAATGAAAAATACTATTTACATATTATAAAGTACCTTACACTAAAAAAGAATTATTCAAATAACCATTTACTTGTCTATTATCAAATAAATATTTATTTGAACCAAGTAATTATTATTTGAATCAAATAAATGGCATTTGAATAAATTATTTTTGTATTTGACTCAACTACTGTTTGTTAGATTCAAATAATAATTACTTGGTTCAAATAAATATTTATTTTAAATATAAAAAAATAATTTAATTATTTAGCAGTCTATGAAAGAAAATATTGAAGAAATTTTAATAAACACATTGTACATTTTATTATAATGGATTTAGGCAAAAAGGTAAAAAATGAGAAAAATTAGTATAAAAATATTAAACGTTAGAAAAGAAATTTCAAGCTTTAGTAATTTTATTACAAACATCAACACAATTATATTGATGTTTCTAATATAATTACTAAAGCTTGAAATTCCTTTTCTAACGTTTAATATTTTTATACTAATTTTTATCATTTTTTACCGTTTTCTCTAAATCGTTACTATTATAATAAAATGTTTATTGAAATTTCTTAAATAGTTTCTTTCAGTGATAACAAAGAAAATATGCTTACATAGTACTTGAATGGCTTAAAAAAGTGATTAAAAATGAGAAAAGTGGGCCGTTAGCAGACCTGTGTAGGTGCATGAATTTATTTTTCATTTGGATCACTATAGAAATTTCGCACTTAGTGGATATATGTAGGCATTATTAATTAGACAAACATACCTGTATATCCAGTGGCACACGTGCAAAAGTATTCACGTAATGATTTTAAAATACATGATGCGCCATTGAGACAGGGTGAAGAATCACATGCGTTTGCTATTGGAATTTCACAAAGGCTGGCGGTGAACCCAACAGGGCAGGAACAAGCAAAAGTTGGCGTACCACCACTAATGCTCTCGCGAACTCTGCAGGAACCACCATTTTGACACCGAGGTCCAGTAAAGCATGGATTTAAGTGTTGACAGTACTCTCCTACATACTTTGATGTACAACTGAAACAAATTAAGTCAGTTTAGTAGAAGCAGAGAGTATTAAGATGATAATAATAATAATAAACACTCAGAGGGAAATATGTTCCAATACATCCTACTTTGATGCTCCAAGTTCTGAATCGGTAAATTTTTACCCATATGTAGCACGATGCTGAAGTTTTTTCTTTGTTTACGGACAATAAAGAAACAAATGTTTGCTATTTGTAAATTTTGTTAATATTTTTATACAATTCCCAAAGATTGTATTTTGCCTTATCTTTTTATAAAGTTTGTAAACAAACACTGAAACTGTAATTAAGTAAACAAAAATTTGCTTTTCAGTTTATCGTAAACGAAACGAGAAATGATGAAATTAGCAAAAGTCCAAAATCGCACAATTTGCATACAGTCTCATTTTTGATGAGAATGTAAAAAACGTTGTTATCGAGCGTTAATGAAGGAGCTATAATATTATTAAGTTTACTTTAAACCTCGACCTTTTGCCCATGTTCTTGCAATAAAGTATCAAAGTAGTTTAATAAGACGCCAAAGATATTTTTCTAACTATATTTAGGATATTTAAGGGAATTAAGAATTATACAGTATAGACTAATTGAAACATATAGTTGATTTGGCACTAAGTCGAACGGTTTAGGTTAATTAATATAGGGTAAGTCCGGGGGAGATGGCCATAGTTTTTTTAAACGATTGTAAAAACTAAACAAAAGCGACTGTTGTCTAAACTTTTATTGGTAATTAAA
>WNHD01000197.1:0-86496 GCA_011057455.1 Ganaspis sp. Gsp50 | reverse complement strand
AAAATGATGTAATATCGTCAGATATTAATATTTTTAAGATGTCTGCGAAATTACACCAAGCTTTTGAGATGCCAAAAAGACCCCCGTAAGGAAAATAACAAAAGCTCTAAAAGTGTCAATGTTATTTTAGGCCCTTCGCCCAAAATTTCATTAAAAGTTTTAAAAAATTGCCATTTCTATTATTCTCCACAAAAAATGATGTAATATCGTCAGAGATTAATATTTTTAAGATGTCTGCGAAATTACACCAAGCTTTTGAGATGCCAAAAAGCCCCCCGTAAGGAAAATAACAAAAGCTCTAAAAGTGTCAATGTTATTTTAGGCCCTTCATCCAAAATTTAGTTAAAAGTTTTAAAAAATTGTCATTTCTATTATTCTCTACAAAAAATGATGTAATATCGTCAGATATTAATATTTTAAAGATGTCTGCGAAATTACACCAAGCTTTTGAGATGCCAAAAAGCCCCCCGTGAGGAAAATAACAAAAGCTCTAAATGTCTCTATGTTATTTTAGGCCCTTCGTCCAATATATATTTAAAATGTTTTAACACTTATTATTTCTATGAGTCTCTACAAGTAGGCGTTATTCACTAGTTCGGTGTTGCGGGGGAAACTACCAGCGCGTGGAAGGGGAACATCGTCTCGTCCGATTTTGAAGTCTGTTAATTTGTCAAAATTCAACAAAATTTTGAGTTTTTAATTGACAGTTGCAATTTGAGTTTTTTTGCCGTCTGAAAAATAAAGTAGTTGTAGAAATTTTGCAATATCACACAGTTGTTTAACACTTTTTTGATAAACTGTTTTTAATAAAGGCTCTTTATTAATTTAAATGAAAGTACACCATTAATTATATTAAAAGTACTCTATTAATTACAATGGAAGTACTCTATTAATTACAATAAAAGTACTCTATTAATTACGATGGAAGTACTCTATTAATTACAATAAAAGCGTCCTATTAATTACAATAAAAGTACTTTATTAATTACAATAAAATAGACTTTGAAGGATCTAAAATACCAAAGAGTCGCCAAAAAATTGTTTTGCAATCAACACTTAATCAAATACTTCCTTTAAACACTGATATTTATTTAAACGAGAAATGTTGCTTGTGTGCTGCCAAATTTATGACGCAATATTATGAATAAATAGAGTGTAACGTTAATCAAAGCTCGATATCACATGAGCGGAATCTATTATAAATTCTCCATTACAGTAACTCTTCCAGTTTATATTCAAAGGTCGAAGCTTCCAATTGCTGATAACGACATTCGATTTAAATTAAACCTGCATCCTCGGAGATTTAAAACACATCAACTGTACAATTTTTGAATAAAATTTTTTGTCTCTTTTGCTTTTGCATTCTTGCTGCTTCTTTATCGTCGTTTTTTCAAGGAAAAAGTCCAGTTTCGTTTCGACATTCACCTCTGTAATTACCCTGCCAGGGGTTTTATGAGACATTTTCTTGAATAGTCGGCTTTCGTGAAGCTTTACCCCGTCACTGCGAGCTGGCTCAATGAAAAGGAAATGCGGGCAAGAGTAGAGACCATGCATGGGAGGCGGGATTAGACTTGCACCAATCTTTTAATGAAAAGGTACGCCAAATCTTAAGCTTTTTTCATTACAGAAAGAGAACTAATTCATCCAACATAACAATGAACGAGCAGCATTTTCTTGCTTATCATTTGTTTTCTAGACCCAGAAAATTGCACCAAAATCTCTTGACCCTTTTCAATCAGGAGTGCAAGATCTATTTTTGGTGTTGTGGTTCAGTTAATGTGTAACTAGAGAATATGTAACAATATGTAACAAACAATTCACACAAATGGGTATATACTCTCCATAGCGAAAATTATTGTAAAGTAGGTGAAGAAGAAAAAAAATTTTATTGAAATACATTATATTGAAATACTGAAAACCAAAATGTGCACAAAGATATTAAATAACGAAATAAGAAATAATTAAATAAACAGGAAGAAAAGTTTTAACTTTTAAGTTTTTTAAAAAAAAAGTTTTATAATTATTATAAATAAAAAAAATTATAAAATAAAAAATAACAGTTTTTATAATGCCTTAAATTTCATTATGGGAAAAATTGATTGACGCCATCTGTTGATTAAACGAATAAGCCAGGCGGGAATTTCAAATAATTGTGGACAATTATCAGATTACGAAACGTTAATAAAAAAGTCTGCACAAAAGAAAAGAATACTTAAACCTAGAAAAAGAATACTCAATTTTAGATGTGCTGATATTTCCAGAATGTTGAATTACTTGGACTAAGAATACAAAGTTAAAATGCGAATTGATAGAAAATATAATGCAGACTTTTCTTGCATGCATCAGACATAGTGGAAGTTTCATGGAATTTTTATGATCAATAAATAAAGTTAAAGTCTTTGGGATAACTTGTGCTGTATGGAATAATGTTTAAAATGTAATGGAAAACCTTGCTATAGCTTCTTTTCTTCTCAATGCTCTTCAGAACCGTCAAGAAACTTGGATTTCGCATTTCTCAAAGATTTGCTCATGGGTCAAGTGAGTTATTGGAAATCGAAAAGTATTCTTGCAACCAAGTCACTACACAAAATAATACATTAAAACCCCAGTTGAACTTTGTATTTCTCGGAACTTAAAAACTTTTGTTTCGCTCTCCAAAGGTTATACTAGTTTAAGATTATTTTTCCATCTGTGAAAACAGATTTCCATCTTTATTAACTAGTAAATAATAGCGAAGTAGTGATAAACAAATAATAATGAATAATAATTGTCAACCTGACCTGTAAACCTTTTTTTCTGCTTATAAAAATATCGTTTTGATATTAGACTTGATTTGACACCTTTTTAATTAAAGGTTAAAATAACATCGAATGGATAATAGCTATAACTACTAGTAGTTGGAATGTTAATGAATGATTTAGAATACAGTTTCCGCTCGCAATAAGCCCGAGAATAAGGAGGGTGATTTTCCAGAAATTTCCCCCACTCATGCTTCAGCGCCGAATGTTGAGATCGGCGAATACGGAACGCGAAAAAAGTAGAAAGGGGGAGAAACATTGGAGCGCTGATCAGGGGAAGTGAGCCTATTGAGAGCGGACTTATTGAGAGCGGAGATTGTAATTAGAAAATAATGATAATAATAAGATAATAAGAATTGAATAATAAGTGGACAATAATGATTGTATAATAAGAGGATAATAACAAATAAAAGAAAATTGGAGTGACTGACTCGGAGTGATCATTAAATTCTGATTTTTCTTTTAAAAAAATTATAATAATTTAATAAAAAGTGAATAATAAGAGGACAATAATGATTGTATAATAAGAGGATAATAACAAATAAAAAAATTGTAGTGACTCACTCGGGGTGATCATTAAATTCTGATTTTTCTTTAAAAAAAATTATAATAATTTAGTAAAAAGTGAATAATAGTAACTAATAAGTGGATAATAGTAAATAATAAGTGGAGAATAATAATTCGATGACGAGTAAATTTAAGCTTAAATGAACAGGCATTTTTGGGAGCAGTTTATTTAGTGAAGAGTGTTACTTTATCCGAATAATTGTAAATCAAGCGTATTGTCAATATATCTTTTCGGAACTCGCCATTCGAGTATTAAGGTTTAATTTGTGCAGTTAATTAACCCAAAGTTTACGCGAAACATAAAACCCGATGCTTTCGGATTGAACCACGTCCGGGGAATTAGAGTTTTCGATAAAACTGCTGCCACGTTAACAACTGCATGACTATGGTTAATAGTGAAATTCCGTTTGCAGTAAAACTTGTATCAATCGAAAAGAATGATGAAAAACGAGATCACTGAATGCGATTCACTGTATTTGTGAATCCGTTGTATTTATTACTCGTGAATTCACACATTTTCATACAAAAAAGAACTTTAAATATATTTTGCTTTAAACAAATCGTGTCGATTTTGTACTTATTTC
The DNA here is from genome assembly GCA_011057455.1 of Ganaspis sp. Gsp50. NCBI lineage: Eukaryota > Metazoa > Arthropoda > Insecta > Hymenoptera > Figitidae > Ganaspis > Ganaspis sp. Gsp50. The sequence goes on along the minus strand of WNHD01000197.1, from coordinate 82,547 downwards.
TTCGATTTTTCAATTTCTATCTTTCATCTTTACAATATTTTTAATTTTCACAATGCCCTGGTTTGGTATTCGTGCCTTTTAATTTTTTGTATTTAATCTTCCACATTTATATCTATCTTTCGCTTATAAATCTATGATATTTATATCTATCTTTCGTATTTATATCTATCTTTCGTATTTATATCTATCTTTCGTATTTACGTCTATTTTTCGTATTTACATTGTCTATCTTTCGTATTTACATTTCCTAATATTTGCAATATCCATCCAATTTTCACTAAAAAATAAAATCAAAAATTTAAATTTGCCATTTTTATTTATATCGAATGAAAAAGAGAATGAAAATTCATCCATATGGAATTGAAAACGAAAATTAAAAATCATCTTTACGCACAATGGATTCAATTTAAAATAAAAATTACCAATTTCCATACGTAGCGTACTGAAATGAAAATGAAAATGATATTTCATTTCCACGCGTTTCGCTAACTAAAGAGCGAAGAATTGAAAATAGGAATTTGTAGAATAATTTTTGTTAGTGGAATCGTCAATTTACTGCTTTATTAACAATCACATTTTTTGCCAAAAGAGTTGAAATATCGAGTGAGATTTTAATTATGCTTTTCAATTACTAAATAACAATCAACAAATCTCGTGAATGTTTGAAAGATAATAACTCCGAATGTTTCTCTTCAGAAGTTAATTCTTCCAAATTTTTACTATAACTATACAGGGTGATTCAAAATTATTTTTAAATTCAGCATTTTCCAATAGACAAAAATTATAAAAATTCATAATTTTTTCTCTCTCAATTTCTTCTAAATCGGAATTTGATAAGAGTTCAAAATTTGGACGTTAAGGGATGACTGAATATTTTTCATAAAACTAGCATTTCCAGAAATTTGAAGACAATTAAAAAGACCCGTATTTTTCATTTTTTTATATTCCTCGTGAGTCAGAAATGAATAAACTTCAAAGTTTGGATGCTAGAGGGTGACTTAACTCTATTTTTTTTTTATTAAAGCTAGCACTTTTAGAAACAGGACAAAAATTAAGACCAGTGTATTTTTATTTCTTTTTTCTCTTCATAAATCTAGAGTTAATTGAATTCAAAGTTTAGATGCTACAGGATGACTCAAAATTGTTGACAAAAGTTGCATTTCTAGAAACTAGAGGAAAATTAAAAGAACCCGTATTTTGTATTTCTCTATATTTCCTATTTAGTTTGGAAGTTATAGTCGAGTTCAAAGTATGGATGCTACAGGGTGACACAAAATTTTTGTTAATGTTAGAATGAATTATAAATTTGTTATAGAATTATAAATATTTAACGAAAAAGTATTTTGAATTTTTTCTGTATTACCTATATTTGTAGCATTCAAATTTTGAAAGTTTTTTAAAATTGTTAAATTACCCTGTAGTGTTGAAACTTTAGATTTGATTTACTCCTGATTTATGAAGAATACAGGAAAATGGAAAAATACGGGTTTTCTAATTTTTTGTCTAGTTGAAATGGTAGTTTTAATAAAAATTGTGAATCACCCTGTATATGGGCTTTCCCCTTTTGTTCTTTCATGGGTCCTCTCATTGACAAATTTTATTGATATTTGCGTCCAGGTAACTTATCACCCTTCAAAATATTTTTGAGACTTTTCTCTATTTTAGTTATATTCATCTCGCTTGTGATAATTATCTCAAGCTTCCTTTTCGCTTCATACCAATTTTGGGAACAGCATCACACACATACATAGACATATACATATTCATGCGACTCCCACCAAGAAAAACGAAATCGAACACAAAACAAAACTCAAAAAGAAAATATTCAACGATAAATAAAAAGTAAAACGAACAAACCACCAAAGACAAAAAACACAAAAACATTCTTTACGAATATTAATTTCAAATATTGATTGTGCTTTTAATACTTTTAATTTTAATTATTTAATTATAGAAAATTATTTTATATAATTTCATTTTATAGAAACTTTAATTTTTAAATGTAATTTTTAAATGTAATTTTTAATTTGTGTTAAAACAGATAATTAGATAATAGCAAAAAAGAAGTCGATAATGAAGTGCTAAAAATTCGAAAACAACTGCTCAAGAGAAAAACAACAATTGCAAAAAAGTTACAACTTTTGCAGACAGACTTTATCGACGCATTTTTGTCGAGTGTTACTCATTCCAGCAAATAAACGAAGCAAAATGATTTATCAGGAATTCTCAATGGGGTGGCAATCGTCTGAGAGGTCAAAGGTCCTTGTTAGATGGTCAGTGGAGGGTGGACGTAATCACGAGACACCCCGAGGGATGAAAAAAAGGAAAGAGAAAGCCTTTGGAGTCAATGGCTCTCTGTCGCGCTTGTTCCCTTGTGACTGGGTCTTCGTCAAGCGGGATTATCTTTTTTGTCATTCTTGTCACGTGTATCTTTCCCTCGACACTTTTTCTCCCTTGCCACTGCTAAATTCTGAGCCTCCGGATCAATATCCGATTAATTTTCCTCCCAGCTAAGTATCTACTTACGTGTTTCTTGGAAAGAATCGATTTTCAAGTTATCAGACAAATTGAGAACTGATCCTTATTCTAATCCACGATGATACAATAATACAAGGAATTTAAGTTTAATGGAGGAACTTAAAGTTTAATGGTTTAAGCTCTTTATTAATTGCGAATAAGTCGGGAAGAAGATCGACACTGAAAACGCCATTTTCTGCAGATTATTGCCATCAGACAAGAAAATTAATCGGATCTCGTGACCTGTGGTGCTTCTTGGCTGAAGAATACCGTCAGGGGGAATATTAGATATTCACTGCGCAACGTCATGATCATAAATCAATTTGTATCCTCGCCGTAATATGTTCATAATTCATGCTTAGCCTAACGCGCTCCTAGGTATGAAAAATTAATGCTTCGAAAGTAATCCAGTGTCAGTGTTGTTTCGAAAAATGCCACCATCAAATTATCGTCCGGCTTGGGTCAAATTCCAGTTTCCTTCAGTCGAATAACTTTTCTTTTATCTCTGCTGTTCATATTAACGTGTATTAAAAATTAATGCACGTGATTAATTGGTTTAGATACAAAGTGCTTTAGGGTACCTTATCCATACGAAAGTTTTAAGTTACCTTATCCATAAAAAATTTTAAGTTACCTTATCCATACGAAAATTTTAAGTTACCTTATCCATACGAAAATTTTAAGTTACCTTATCCATAAAAAATTCTAAGTTGCCTTATCCATACGAAAATTTTAAGTTACCTTATCCATACGAAAATTTTAAGTTACCTTATCCATACGAAAATTTTAAGTTACCTTATGCATGAGAAAGTCTTAAGTTACCTTATCCATAAGAAAGTTTTATGGTACCTCATCCACGAGAAAGCAATAAATCACTTCGTTAGAAATTCCTAGGTTAGCAGAAGGTAATGATAATTAAGAATTAATTCACTTCTTCCATTGTTTCTGTGATTTCTATTTATATTTAGACTTAATTGTTCCAGTTGAAAGTCAGAATAATTGAAATAAAATCTACTTCGCACAAGGAAGCAATAAATCAATTTGTACATCTCTGAAAAATAGACTTTAAAAAACAAGATATTCAAGAAATTTAGATATTCGACATGATTGTTATTTTTGGAAATAAAGAGAGTTTTTAGATTGAATTGTTTTAACCAGAAATCAAAGCGCTGAATTGAGAGGAGGATGCAATGAATCATTTAGTGATTTGATTAATTCGTAAAAAGTTAATTAACAAAGCTTTCTTAAAATTTTGCTTCCTCTATAAGCAAGCAAAATGATTCCATAAAATTAAAGTCAATAATTCAATCAAATAGAAACGAAGTGATATTCAGAAATTCTACCCTCTGTGGAAGCAAAAAATTCTGTGGAAGCAATGAATCATTTAGTGATTTGATCAATTCGTAAAGAATAAGTTAATTAACAAAGCTGCCTTCTTTTTATTTTTTTTATTATTTTTTTTTTATTTTTCTTTTTATTTTCTTTTTATTTTTCTTCCTTTATAAGCAAGTAAAATGATCCAATAAAATTAAAGTCAATAATTCAATCAAATAGAAACGAAGTAGTATTCAGAAATTCTACCCGTCTGTGGAAGCAAGAAATTATTTCGCATTCTCAGCGATTAGAATAATTAAAGAATAATGTGATTATTTTATGCAGGAACAATAAATAAATTTCCGAATGTTCCAAAAATGTATTGTTTTCTGAAAAGTAACTTTATTTTAAATAATAATGCACAATCATTTATTAGAAAGCAATAAATGCATAATCCTTCATTATGCGCAATCCTTTATTAGAAAGCAATAAATGCATTTCTTCTCACGTAGATGATAAAATTAATTCTTTCGAGGAAGCAATAGATGTATTTCAATTGAATTAGCATATTCAGGGGTTAAATTATTTCAGGTTAGCATATTTAGGTTTGAAAAATTGGTAAAAGTGGAATAATAAATTGATTCCTCGGCTTATTTATTTATAAATGAATAGATAATTGAAATTTATTTTCAAATCACAGGATTCGATGCGGCATAAAGTTATTATTTGATCGTAAACTGTGTCCACGACCGTTGTGGTTAATTTTGCAAATGCACACATTACACACACTCTATTTGAAATGGTCCTCTGAGAGCAGGATGTTATACCTGTCCGATACGATTTTGCATAACAATTTCATACTCGTCAGTTCGTCATCACTATTAGAAATGTATTTACAATATCCTAAATTTAATAATAAAAATGGACTTATTATCAGTTTTGCAAAATGTCGTTTGTTTTTTCAATTTGTTTATTAATTTAGTACAATTCATTTCGTACAATATATTAATTAATTCAATCCATGCAAGCCGATATATTCGTGAATGCAATTCAATATATTCGTGAATGCAATTCAATATATTCGTGAATGCAATTCAATATATTCGTGAATGCAATTCAATATATTCGTGAATACAATTCAATATATTCGTGAATGCAATTCAGAATATTTATTAATTCAGTCCAAAATATTTATCAATTCAATTTACTTGTCAATTCAATTTACTTATTAATTCAATTTATTTATCAATTCAATTCAACATATTTATTAATTCAATTCATTCAAATCAGAACATAATTAATAATAATTCAGGACATGTTTATTATTAATTCAATTCATTAATTCAGTGTATTTATTAATTAGATTTTTTAATAAACGTTGCAAGTGGCATTTTATAAATGACACTATCCTACGGTAAATGAAAGCACTTGAAACTCTTTTGGGACATTACTTCATTTTTCCTTAATATCAGATATATCATATCCCTGAAAATCCTCTTTTCCCCAAGGAGATAAGAACAGAACGAAATAAGAGACAAGTACGATAACAGAAGATTGAGACATGAAAAAGTAAATTTATCTTTAATCAAGCTTTACTATTTTCAAGACACTTTAAAGAAAATTTTATCAATAAATATAAAAATTCTTCTCTTCCGCAAAACTGATGTAAAAAGGAAACTGGTGGAACGAATTTTAAATTGTTTAAAAAACACTTTCAAGTATAATTTCTTCCTATAATTGCTTTCTCATATATGTAGATTTTTCATTTGTAGTTCTGATTTTTGCATGTTTAGCAAACACTCTTTAAAAAAATTTTAATCCAAAAATAATTGTTGACAATTTTTTCGTTTAACGTTTCATAAAAACTTGGACAACATATTGTATAATTAAAATACTCGATTACGAATCATTCAGAAATTTGTATCTAACAGACACGCAGAGTAAATAATTCGCTTTTACTTTGAAATGACAACTATAAAAAGTAACTATACTTTAATTTTAAATTCAAGAGTATATTTATTTTCGCAAAATTTTTCAATCAAGTAGAAAAGTCACTCCTGAAAAGTAAGATAGATATTTTGATCATGCTAATGTTGAATAAATAAGGACATTATTTTTCTTTTTATATTCCCCATGACTGTTTTGTTTGCATTCAAAAGTTTGCAAATATAAAAACTTTGTCCAATTAAAATAAGTGGAATTGATTTCCGACAAAAATAATTCCCAGATTTTGTTGAAGTAACAGGATATTTTGATATTAACATTATTTTTTCATTCCTTTTTGTGTGAAATTCATAAAGCCTTGTAAACACAATGATAATAAAATTCTAATATTATTTTCTAAAGAATAATAGGATTTTACAAACCTGTATCTAAATTTAAATCAGTGAAGAACAGATCGCGAATTTAAAATTACTAAGCAATTTTAATTTTAGATTATTTTTGAATTTTTTTTAATTGTTGAAAGTTTATTGTTAATATAAACACTAATTTATTCGTATTCATAAAAATAGGATTCATGATAATTCAGTCTAAATTCGCATTAAGAATTAGATTCCTGTTAATGAGAATTCGACTCGCATTTATTAAAATTAGATTCGTATTATTTAGAATTTGACCTGTATTTATTAAAAGATATTTGTATGAATTTAAAATGGATTCTAATTTACCATAAGAATAGGCAAATAAAAAAGTTAATGGAAATGAACAGAAAGTAAAAAAAAATTAAAAAAGAAAGCAGCACATTGAATATAAATGTTTTGTACTAATGGTATACAAAATCTCGCGAATAAAATAACAGTCATCAATTATGAATTTGACATACTTTTGTATCTTCCATATTTTTAGATTTCGAAATGAGGATTATTTTAGAGTTGCTTCTAATAATTCATAACTTTGTGTGTACGAGACATTTAGAAATGAATTTCTAGAAATACAAAATGAAGTTTGAATCCAGAACAAGAAATTCAGGAACACTATTTGTGAGAAAGATTTTTCTTCTTTTTCTCCCTCTTTTTTACGTTCATATCGAACTCGACTGTTTTTCACCTCATCGAATAATGCATCAATTAATTTCAATATAATGTAGAAATTTTGACAATCGGCAAGAAAATATGTTAATATAACGTTTTCATATTATGTGAAACAGAGAGTAAAATTTTAGCATGACGAATACAAAGGGCCATTAAAATTCCATAAGCATCGGGAAGAAGATTCAATAAATTACAGCAACTAATTTGCAACGTATTTCCAAAATTCAGCATTCACCGCAAATGTAATAATTAATTAAAAACCTGTTTTGCCCAGTCAAGCGCACTGTAATTGAAGAAATTAATTATTTCGCGATTAAATTATTGTTATCCATATTGGTCATGCATTTTTTTCAGCACTTCGTTATCTACGAAATATATTTTCTATTTTTTCGGTCTTTCTTTTTCTCAATTTTTTATTTCTTTCTGTATCTTTTATTCTTTTTATATATTTTTTCTTCTTTATTTTACATTTTTTCTTTTTTGCTTTTGTATTCCTTAATTTTGAGAATTAAGGACAAGAATATTAAAATCGGACTTGTTGAGAGTGGACTTATTAAGACCGGACCAATTAAAAATGAACTTACCGATAGCGGATCTATTAATAACGAACTTATCAAAAGCGGAATTTATTAAAAGTGGACTTACCAATAGCGAATTTATTAAAAATGAACTTATTAATAATTAATTTATTAAAAATGGACTTATCAATAACGGATTTATTAAAAATAGACTTATCAAAAGCGGATTTATTAAAAATGGACTTATCAATAACGAATTTATTGAAAGTGGACTTATCAATAACGGATTTATTAGAAAAGGACTTATCAACAATAATTTATTGAAAATGGATATATTAAATAGCGTATATATTAAAAGAGATTTATTATTAATTTATTAATATAAAGAGAATTTTAACTAATAATTGATGAATAATATAGATCTTTTCATTTCGGGAAATAAATGAGTCTTATTTTATAATTAATTAATAATAGTTTCAAGAGTTCCTGTTTCCAATAAATAAATTTTCTATTGGCATAATTCTTATTATTACGGATTAATTAGATTGACAATGAATAAGGTTATCGACACCTACATTGAAAAATAATTTTCTTTCTTTGATCGCGAGTATTAATTATAAGCTCTATGGTATCACAGACCGGATTAAGCGTTATGTGACTATTATACATGATCAAATGTTAGTCAAATTACGTAACTTCCAATCAATGTACAGAATCGAGAGTAGATTACAGTGCAACTAAAGACAGAATTTGTAAAATGAAAATTAAAAAAATAAACGCCAATTATTCTCTGTTTTCATTAATAGCAAATTCTTAAGTGACTTAAATTGCTCTTCTCGGATATTGTGACTTTTGATTCGAGATAAAAAAACAAATAGATTATTCAATTGTTTAACAATTTTGAAACTTTTTATTTTAAAAATGATTTTTTTAAATATTCACTTAGAAAATGTTCATTTTCAAAATATTAATTTTTAAAATATTAATTTTTAAAACATTAATTTTTAAAATATTAATTTTTAAAATATTAATTTTTAAAACATTAACTTTTAAAATATTAATTTTTAAAATATTAATTTTTAAAATGTTCACTTTTAAAATGTTCATTTTGAAAATATTTATTTTGCCAATTTTTCCACCTGGATAATTTGTTTCTACGATACAAGAAAAACGAATAAAGCAAAAAAAATGTAGCAGAAATATAAAAATACGTATCTAAAAGATGTAACGCTAAACGTATTAATTACTGGAGTTTTTTGATTGTGGTCCGGTGAGGAACTTTGGGCGATTAAATGTTCGATAGATTTAGTGAGTGCCCATTAAATTCATGGGCCAATGAATATTTGGCACATTCTCTTACATAAAAACTCGGATGCTCCAGCACTTTGGTAAAAACGGAGAATTCTAAATGTATAACCACTGTAAGGTAAAATGTTCACGAGAGCCAAATAGCACACGCGTACTGGTTGCAATATATTTACACACATAAACATAATATGCTTGTAAAAAAACAGAATCATATTCCAAATGCTTTCGAGTGAACATACTTCACCAAAAGAAATGTAAACACATCCATTTCGCATTATAATTTCCTAAATGCTAAAAATTCTCTTTTCCCCCAAAGAGAATTTAAAAAGAAAGATAAAACTTAATTGAGAGTAAAAATTGATATTTCAGTTCCATAATGTTACTCTTCATCAAAGGTAGTTCATAAAGTGAAATTTTAAATAAAAATTTTTTTGGACAAGATTATGTTTGTTGTTATAAAATGTTTGTTTAATAAAACTGTAATTAAAATGATTGCTTTCAATTTTGAACTTAATAACAATGGTTATTAAGTAATAATAATAATAATAATAATAATAATAATAATAATAATAATAATAATAATAATAATAATAAAATAATAATAATAATAATAATAATTTACTTTAATAATTTAAAAATTCATTTTACTTTCATAATTCATTGTTTTCTAATTAGCAATTTATTTCCTACTTAACGAAATAAATGAAGTATAATAATTCAACTAACTATAGTATTCCCTCCTTCAACAACAATTCCCCTAAATCTCGTAAAAAGTTATTGTTTTATAAATGTCAGTGTAAAATTGCAGTGTTTCAAACGTTAAGGAAACATTTTACCAGAAATTATTACGTACTTAAGTGTTCGATTTCGAAACTTTTCCCCTCTGAGCTTTTAAAAGTGATATATTCATTCTCAAGAAAAATGATTCCATATTGAGTTATTTTACCCCAGAGCAAAAAAATACCACTTTTTCATTTCACTTGATATTACCCTACAGAAAAAATATTTTCACTTTATTCCGTTATCCTAGAGGAAACAAATATTTTTGCTTATTCTGTACAATGAAAACTAAAATATTTTCATAAAATAAAGACTGAAATAATTTTATAAAAAGAGACTCAAATACTTTTACAAAAAGAGATTGAAATATTTTTACAAAAAGAGACTTAAGTATTTAAAAAAAAGATTTGAATAGTTTTATAAAAAAAACTTAATTATTTTTATAAAATAAAAAATAAAATATTTGTTAAATTAAATGATTTCGCAAGAATTATAATTGTTTATTTGCTTGTTTTTCCCCTTGATTTTACGTTAGAAGAAAACTGTAGAAACAAAATCAAGTGAGTGTATTTATTTACTAACGAGGCGAAAACATTTTAAGGGTTGATCCTATTTCGACTAGCGTGAAATTCCGGTTCTAGATTTCCTTTACTTAACTCTCAGTTCTTAATAGGGGGCTTTTCTACTAAGAGACCAAGTGTCACTCGTTCGACACTTTATCAACGTTCTTCCCTTCTCATCGCCCATCATGTGGGACTTCTCGATAAATTAGTGCTGCAATAACGATCTTCTTCAGCCAGAAAGTAGCTAAAATACTGCTTAAAACTCACTTCCCTAAAACATAATTCTAAGATGACGTAACTTTTCTTGATTAAGATGAAAATAATTATTTTTATCTTATTAATCAAGAAACATTAATTAATACTATAGGAAATAACGTTTATTTCATTGCAAAAAATCTTTAAGTCTTTTTTATTATATTAATGGCAGTTTTAATTAATTATTTTTTAGCCAATTAATTGTTGTTTATTTAATTTTTTTAAATTTTAATTATAATTTTATTCACCATCATTCAATTACTTCTATTATTTCTTTTGTATTTCAAAAACAACTTTTTTTATTACATGCAACTTTTTTACATAATTTATAACATCGTTCTTATATTTATTTTATGTTAATCTTAAATACATTCTTTTCCATCCTCTTTGAAACGAATAAATGCCACCTTCTTATTGCCAGAGTTCTTGAGTAGTGCCAAACCATCTCTGACCGCACGCGGCCTTGCGCTACCTTTATATAGTCAGTGACGGGAATCAAGAAGGGGAAGACGTTGGTGGGAGTGCGCGATAGTGGGGGCACGTACGCACCTATCGCATCACAACTCAATTGCTCTCTCTCGACTACGGATCTCTCTCTGAGTCTTTCTTCACTTTAACGCTAATGCAACCAATTTTAGAACAATTTTTTTCATTTCAAATTGAATAATTAAAAAATGTACGAATCCACTTCGCTGTCTATTTGTCTTAATTTAATCAACTGTTTTAATTTGTATTTCTTTTATTAATTATCATGACTTTCGTAGTTTCTGTTATTAATTGTCATACATTTTAATTTTTTTATTAATTGTAATATATTTTAATTTCTTTTATTAATTGTGATATATTTTAATTTCTTTTATTAATTGAGATACATTTTAATTTCTTTTATTAATCGTGATACCTTTTTATTTCTCTGATTTTCTATCTGATTTCTATATTGATTTCCAAATATTTTCTTTTATTAATTGCTACATCATATTTTAATTTCTTTTATTAATTACAAAGTAATTTTCAAATTTCCTTTCTTTGCATAAATTCAACTTTCCCTTTGAGCTATTAAACATCTTTTTCGAAGCCAAGTTGCAAAGTCAATAGCAAATCGGCTACTGCGACTTTTTAAAAAGAAAATTAGTTCTCTCTTATCTGAAAACGTTTTTGTTAAGTTTAACGAGAGTTTCAATATAATCTTTTGAAACGGAAAACCGAAAACTATCTCACCTTGTGTAATTTCGCGGCATTCTGCCCATTAAAGAGGAGCTGGGGGCGAACTTAGAGCAGCGTACAAAAGCTTGAATCGTACCAATTGCTGGTTGCACAATGAACGGATAACTTGGACACTGAACAGTAGGTATCGACGTCGCGATTGTCACTGTTCAATCGGTTTCTGTGTCTAAGTATGTAACTCTGGGGATGTTGCAATTGACCAGTACTTGAGTAAATACTCCACAAAGTGTGAGTATAAAAGCCTCTTTTCACCAGACACAGCGCAAACATTTCTACAAAGGATACATTATAACGTTATCTGCCACTATGCTCTCCTCCTTTTTGAAACTCGTTGAAACAATGCTCTTTATAAGCTCCTTTACAAGGCGCACCTTTTTTTCACTCTAAAGCTGCACAGAGAAAAATTTCATTTTAGAAACAGTTACCAATCTCCTTTCTGCAGAAAGCTTCATAAAAAAATTTATATATGAAAATTACAATTTCATAAGCTTTATATTCTTCTGAGATAATTTATCAAGACATTTTTATTAAAGAGAATTTATCAAGAGGATATTCATATTAATGACAAATTCATAAAACATTTTGTATATTGGCTATATATAAAGTTATATGTGCAGATAAATACAGAGAGAATAAGAATAAGTTTTTGTGTGAAAGAAACGTTGAAGTAAATCAGATTCAAGTTTTAGGTAGAGAAGTAATTTGGGGAAGAGGACTTGTCTGGATAACAAAAAATTCATTAGGGAGGATAAGAGATAATTATAATGCATACCTCTGGTAAATGTCTTGAATCGTAAATGAGGGCATCATTTTCAAAGTTGACTTAACGCGTGCAAAAAATCAGCGGGGTTGCAAGGATTTAAAGGATGAAAATTTAATGAGAGATGTTGAATCGTCTTTAGAGAAACCGTAAACCGAGAAAGGCATCAGGATAACTCGACCGCAATCAGATTCTCTCGAGATCATTTAATATTTATCTGCTAGCTACTTTTTCGTGCCTGAAAGAACTGTGTATTTGCTAGAGGAAAGTTCGACCCACTCACGTTACAATCCTGGTGTCTTTACTTTTTAAAACCCCTTTTATCCTCGCTTTATAAACAAGACACTGAAATGATCAGTTTTATTCCTGCAAATGTAAGTTTACGAAATGCAATTATTAGCGCGAATATAGAATTCGAAGATTTTCACAATTGGAAATAGAATTTAGAATTAATTGAATTTAAAATTGATTGTATTTACAAATTATTGAATTTACAAATGATTGAATTTACAAATGATTGAATTTGCAATTGATTGAATTGTAAAGATATTCAGATTTTGAACCCCCACGAAATTAAATCTGGTGAAATGTAATTCAACGCCAAAAACCGACGCATGCGTGAAGCACACCGTTGACCGAGACCGTCGAACGATACTGAGTTCCGAGCTAATTTCTGATTGGTGAGCGCTCCGTCCGGCGCGAAACTCGTGCGCAGTGGAGATTCGCGTCGTGCTCCCTCCCTTCAGAAGGTATAAAAGAAGCGTGTTCTGCGATGCTCAGGGCATTCCGTTCCGGACCGCCGAAGGGTCCACCTGAATCTAAATTTGAAAATTTTATATTTAAAAAAAACTGAACAGAAACTATTTATAACACGAAGTATTTTAAAAAGACTTGTCCCTAAACTTAGGGTCCTGTCCGTTTACAATAAGCATTTTCTGAAGTTCATTACAGAATGAATAAATATTTAATTACAGAAAGGATTAATTTTTTAAGGATATTAATTGAATCGAGACAAATTAAATAGGCAGATTTATCAAACAAATTAAAAAGAGACTAATTAAATAGAAATCAAATGAATAGAAACAATTCGAATCAATCAAATTATTGCATATTGTTAATTCGTTTTGTAATTTTTAAAACCAAGTAAGTTAAATGAATTTAACGTTTTCTTGGATGAAAATTAATTTCTACTGGGGTTTACTGATCTAATGGAAGTTTGTAGACTTGCACGTGGAAAGTTGCACGTGTCCTGATACTTGTTAGCGCTGACCTGGTTTTCCAGTAACAGTAAAGCTATCCGTGTAATACGTGGTTTAAACTCATCATATTACACAACTGTGCTTTGACCATAGTATGCATTTGAATAATGGGCTCCTGACTTATGCCTGACAGTTTGAGTAATAGCGACGCGTTGAGATACACACATAGCGGTCATAAAGACACGACAGTGTGCTGAAACCGTATATTGTTTCAGCACTATCTTGTCATCGTTTCTTTTGATAAACGTGTGAGACTAAACTGTCAACATTCTGATAAAGCATGCTACAACTTTAACTTCAGGTGTAATCAAACTTTGTTGCCTCTTATGAACAAAAATTTAAGTTTTCTTTACAACATCTTCAAAAGTGATTCAAATTTAAAGGTGATTCGATATTAAAAAGTAGTTCAAAAACTAGGCAAATGATTCTTTAAGAACTGTACAAGAATGTAAGGATTGTAAAACATGGTAGATGATAAAATTACAATTTGATCAATGGAAGGAATTGGAATTCAATTGAATAAAATAAGAAATTAAATAACTAGGGTATTCAATTTCGTTTCTGTTTCTCTAAAGTTGAAAAAGAATGGAATCATATTAATAGTATTGTTAAAATTAAATACGAAGTAATTGGAAATTAATTGTAGACGTTTTGAAATAAATTCCACATTAATTTGAAATTAACAAAAAGGAAGTTTGAATTTAATCAGAAAGCAATTTTAAATTAATAAGGAGTCTACTTGGAATTAATAAGAAGTCGATTTTAAGTCGGTTCACACTTAACTCCGAACAAATTTAAAATTAGTTTCAGTATTTATAATAACGCTATTATAAATAGCGTTATAATTACCTAATTAATTTCGAATCAATTTCAGATGATTTTAAAAATAATTTGACAATGTTATGAAATGAATTCTAATTGTATTTGTAACTAATATTAAATTAATTCCAAATACTTCTAAATTTAAAATGTGCATGTTATTAATTTAAAATTACACTAAATTAATTTTTAATTGATTTCAGAAGAATTAGAAACTTTGACATTGATTTTCGTAATTAATTTGAATTAAGAATCAAATTAATTCCAAATACATCTGAATCTTAAATTTATATACTTTTAATTTTCAATTAGATTAAAATTAATTTCAGTTGATTTCAGATAAATTAGAAACGAAGTATCTGGATATTGATTATAACTAAAATTGCAAGAAATAAGAAACCGATTTGTGAAATAACTTCAAAATAATTCATTTGATTATATGAATTAACTAATCATGGAATTAATTAATTATATGAATTAATTATCATCTGGAATTTGTTATTTCTCATCCAATTCTTACTTGATGGTAATTAATTTCAAATAAACTTGAAACTAATTAATTAATAATATAAATTAAAATTGCAAATGCATTTGGATTCACAATTAATTAATTAATTAATTAATTAATTCTAGATGATTTGAAAATTAAATCCAGTTACATGTTATATGGAGTTGACAAAAATTTGAAATTAATTCTAGATCCAATTGAAATTAATCCGACTTTTTTAAGAAATTATTTCTAAGCTTATATTAATTTGCGATTTATTTGCAAATTTTAAAGTTTAAAAACAGAAGTTTAAGAAACAAAAGTTTAAAAACAAAAGTTTAAAACGAAATTAAAATTAATATAAATTAATTTGAATTTAAGGTTAATATGAAATTGAAATTAATATAAATTAATTTGAACTTAAGGTTAAGATGAAACTGATTCCGACTCTATTTAAAACTAATTCCTACTGAATTTGAATTTAAAACTAAATACTATTAAATATAAATTGATATTGATACTAATTTGAAATAAATTCTAGATGAATTTGAAAGTAATTTGATATTGATTGGAAATTCATTATAATATAATACATTTGAATTTTCCATTAAGTAGCAACTCATTCGAAACGAATTTGAAATCAATCTGTAATTAATTTCAAACGAATTCGGAATTAATTTGGAATTACTTATAACTGAATTAGTAATTCAAATCACTTCGGGATTAATTCTTTTATTAATTCCAGATATTAGTTTGATAAGTTTGTAATTCAATTCAATTTGAAAGTAATATTAAATGAATTTGAAAGTAATATTAAATAAATTTGAAAGTAATATTAAATGAATTTGAAAGTAATTTGAAAGTAATATTAAATGAATTTGAAAACAATATTAAATAAATTTGAAATTCGTGACAAACAAATTCATAAATAATCAATTACAACTGAATTGAAATTCGAAACATGAAAGAACAGTTTAATTAGATGAAAATTTTATTAAAATCAAATAAAAGAAGTAATCAATAGGCTTACACTCTTTATTCCTTTTATCAATAACTCAGGAATTCAGTATTACTTTTCTCGAATATTAGATAACCTATTGTTCGCCATTTTATATATTCAAAGAAGATTTAACGGTTCGGTATTAATAGTGTGAATTATAAAGGATGCGATTGATGCAAGTCTCTTAGAAATCATTTTATAAATGTATGGAAGCAGTGAATATCAAATATAGATTCGTGCATTGTGTCTCTTGACAGTGTTCAAAGATCTATTGAAAACATTCCTTGGGCGTCTACTCCTTTTCTCACACAATTTATTAAGTTTCTCTATTCTTCTCATTTACTTGAGGAAACCAAGTTGAGATTTTCATTCTGTGATATCGCTTTCATAAATGCTGCGAGAGCAGATCTTGTCGACTTCACCGTCACTCAGACCTCATCGCAGATATTTTTACATAGCTTTATTCCCAATCAGACTTTCCACCATGCCTATTGTACCTTTTTACGACCCCTCAATTCAATCTGCGGCTTCCTTCGATTTCAAATCCGCGTCGCGAGATGCGAAATTTAATAAGTTCCGTATTTCACATAAAGTCTCCTTTCTATAACTCAAAATCAATTTTTAAATCCCAAGATATTCGACTGCGTATGTTGGATTCTTGACATTTAACTAGCGACGTCAAAACTCGAGTCAGGAAAATTATAAACAAAATTAGATTGGATTATTTATATTTTTGTAGTGTCAACTAAAAATGATTAATTAATTAATTAATTAAACTGAGTATTTTACAATGAATTGTTCCGTCGTTTCTAAAAGGTTTCAAGTTTTAGAAGCAATAGGAATACAAACCTTAACTCCGAGATTTTAAAGGGTCTTTTAGATTTTTAATTTTTAACGTGTTGAAATTCAACGTTAACGGTAGTAATAGAAAATCGATTGCAAGCGATAAAAATAGCATTCCGGAAGCTTTGACCGATTGAAAACGAGGGGTTCAAAACAGAAAACGTAATTCTACTGATTTAGCAAGTAATAAGTGTCACTTCCAGGTTAACGGCTCACCAAAAGTGACCGCACCTTCTGCAGGATTAATGGGACTCGTTCTGTCTGCTGCGGTCACCAGGATTTTTATTGCATTTTAATTCTGGAAGTAAAACTGTCTGTTTTCTTTTTACACATCACTAATCGCGTCTCAGAGTGCCAATTAACGCTTTTAGTCAACTTTATATTTTAATAGACAGTCTTTTTAAAAATTCTTCACTTTTCTACATAATTTCACGATTTAAACGCTGTTCTCTGATATTCCTCAGGATTTACATAAATCGCGTATTCCTCTACACGATTAACCTCTCGCTTGGTCCGTCAGTTTGCTTTCCATTTCTTTCCATTTCTCTTAGTTTCCTCTTTGCGAATGGTTCCGAGATTTCAAAGGGACAAATCCCTAGAGATGGGATGTCGTTTCAGTTTGGAGCTATCGGTTCGAATCCAAGTTTCTTCCAACTCGGACCACAGCTTTAAGAAACAAGACAAATTATCCAGACTAAAGAGGGTCACGGATAAGGGTGTTGTACTTTTCAGAAACAGGACATGTTATTCGTGGTAACATTATATATTCCAGAGCTGACAGATTTTATTAAAGATTTCTTCAACAAAGAGGACGCTAAGGTGTTAGATTTAAATTGTCTGTCAGTTTTATCTTGAGTTATTTCGAGCAAATTTTATAGTTTTTATTTTTTAGTTTTTATTTTTAAACATTTTATATTATTTCATTAATTTTACGTGGGGGCAAGGGAATAGTAGATTACACTTGAAGGAAAATGGAATTTTTTGGAAATGCATTTGAGATTAAATAGGTATTTGGAATGAATTTAAAAATAGATTGAAATCAGATTGACGTTAACTTGAATTGAAGAATGATTTAAATTAATAGTTACGTTGTCTTTCAAATTAATAATTACGTTGTCTTATAAATTAATAATTACGTTGTCTTTCAAATTATTAATTACGTTGTCTTTCAAATTAATAATTACGTTGTCTTTCAAATTAATTTGAATTACGAAATACTTGAATTTGGAATTAATTGAAGTTAGGAATCAATTAATTCAATTTAATTCAATAATTTACAATTGATTTGAAATCAATTTAATTTGCAATCCATCTACGATTAATTTGAAATCAATTTATAATTGATATTTAAAATTAATTTCTTTCAAATTCTGAGACTGATTAGAAATGCCTTTGTATTTAATTGCAAATTAATTAGCAATTGATGCCAACTGAGTTCAAAGTTAATTTGGAATTAATTCGAGATGAATTTGAAACAAGTTTGAAATCATTTGCAATTATTTAAATTCGATTTCAAATTATTTCCAAATGCATTTAAATTTGCAATGAATACGAAATTAATGCAAAATTAATTCAGAAGCAATTTGAAATTAATTAGATATGTCTTCGTAATTAATTTCTAATTAATTTAAAACTAATTTCAATGAATTTTGAAATTTATTTGGAACTAATTCCAGAAATTGAAGACAAAGTCATTTGTTTGGAATTAATTTGAATTCAATTTGATATTAATCCAAAATTAATTTAAATTAAATTTGAAATTAGATTGATATTAGTATGAAGTATATTTAAATTTCAAATTAATTTGAATTAGAAGTTCATTTTAAATACAAGTTAATTTGAATTAGAATTGGATTTGTGTTGAGGATTAATTTGAATTATGAATTAATTTCAATTTGACATTAATTTGGATTAGAATTGAATTTGTGTCGGGAATTAATATTAATTAGAAATTAGTTGAAAGTAGAAATCAATTTGGATATGGATTCAATTTGAATTGTCAACTAATTTAAGTTGATAATCAGTATTAAAAATAAATTCGAATCATAATTGACAATCAATTTGAATTTAATAACTAAAAATGAATTTAAAGTAAATTATAAATTATATAAATCACTTCAAAGTTAATATAAATTTGGAAATTATTATTCGAAATTAATTTGATTTGCAATTTAATTTGAGTAGAAAATTGACTTTGAATATAAAATTCTTTTAAAGTAGGAACTAATTTGAATTTTAAATAAATTGTGATTTTAAACGAATTTGAATTTTAGATTAATTTGAATACGAAATTAATTTGATTTGGCAGTAATTTGTATACGAAATTAATTAGATTTGGCAGTAATTTGAATACGAAAGTAATTAGATTTGGCAGTAATTTGAATACGAAATTAATTAGACTTGGCAGCAATTTGAATACGAAATTAATTTGCATTGTTAGTATTTTAAGTCGCAAATCAATTTGAATTAAAAATAATTTACAATCTAATGCAAATCAATTTTAATTTAATTCCGCGACTAAATTTTAAATGCCATTGTAATTGTTTTAATAACGAAACTGTAATTCACTTGAACTAAATTTACAAATTACAATTACAATTTACAAATTTACAATTATAAATTAATTAGAAATGTCTTAATAACTAATTCCAAGTGATTTTGAAATTAATTTGAATATAAATTCAAATGCATTTTGAATTAATTTGAAATTACTTATTAAAAACACTTACTATGTTATAAAGAAAATTAATTGGAGAGAATATTGAAAAATTTATAATATATTGAGCCACGAATTTATTGTAGAATATCCTGGCACGTTGCTGCAAAATTGATCGACACAATGAAGGTATCCATTATCTGAGAACATTACCTCATTGAAGCGGTGATTGTCGTCTACTTGCACATGAGAGTGATGTTCTTTATCGACCCTTAGTATCCGATTATTTGGCATCTATCGTTACGACATTCAATTTAAAATAAATGGAACGAAGAATTGGCATAAAATTCAATCGACATGCTCTTCCAACTCCAAATAATGTATTTCCCTGCGGTATAGACACAATCGAGTCTTTAACTCATTTTTACCATAATTTTAATTACAATTTAAGCTCATATTTAATTTCTGTTTCTTGCATATTTAATTTTTCCAGTTTAATTTCTGTATTGTTATTTTTATTGTTACTGTTACTGCTATTGCTATTTTGCTATTGCTATTTTGCTATTGCTATTTTGCTATTGCTATTTTGCTATTGCTATTTTGCTATTGCTATTTTGCTATTGCTATTCAATTTTTCCACTTTAATTTCTGTATTGTTATTGTTATTGTTACTGCTATTGCTATTGCTACTGCTATTCCTATTTTGCTATTCTTATTGTCACTGTATATAGCAGTTATAAATCTGTTAAATTAGCGTTTAGTATTAATAATTTCAATAAGATCTGCTACAAAATGATACTTCACTTTTTAATAGTCTCTGAGTATAAAGATCCCGCTTCCGGCTTCCTCCTATATTAAAATTTTTATTATATCACTATACGTCTAGAAAAAAGAGTCATCCAAAATTCGCGAATAAAATACACTGACGTGAAAAGGTTTTTTGTCATTTTTCTTGCTTTTGTTTTATCAGCTGTTATAGAAATGTAAGTTTCCGATTACATTCTAAATTAATTTGCTCTTTTGTTGCTTTTTTAATGGACATGTTCATTGTTTCGAATTCTATCTACTTGAAACACACGAGAACATCGCTGGACCAATTGCTTTTATTTAAAAACAATGAATTTTCGGTAATAGCTAATACCTTTTGATGGTTTTTATCAACAGGTATTCGAGTTTCAAATAATATGATTCAAATTGAAATGTAAATCTCTGGAAAAGAGGGACGAGCTATGCTATAAATATATTGATAATTGCCTGTCATTTTGAGTTGAATTGTGTTTTGTTGTGCTACTTGAAACTATCATTTATTTGTATAAACTAAAGTGCCGAAAAGTAATGCATCAACGGTAAAGCATTTTAAGTTTGAATGTTTATTAAAACGATTTCCTGTTCAGGGTGTGGAAAAGTTTATTTTGTATTTTTGTATTTTGAATTATTTTCATCGCTTGGTCGTTAAAAATATATTTGTAGAATTTGTAGAACTTATTTTCTTATTTATTCATTTATTAGCATTTATTATTAGTATTTATTAGTATTTATTAGTATTTATTAGTATTTATTAGTATTTATTAGTATTTATTAGTATTTATTAGTATTTATTAGAATTTTTAAGAATTTATTAATATTTATTAATATTTATTAGCATTTATTGGCATTTAGTGGCATTTATTAGCATTAATTGGCATTAATTGGCATTTATTGGCATTTATTGGCATTTATTGTCATTTATTGTCATTTATCACAAAATAGAATAGTTTATTTCTTGCAATAATTTCAATATTGTAAAAAAATGTCCTGAGTCGTAAGAGACAAGATTTTTACATGCTTGCGATTGCCACTTTCTGTTCTTGATAATACAGAGAGCGACAGAGATGGAATAAATTTCTGCACATGTACGGCTGTAAAGGGGAGAAATGGTTATAAAAAGGGGAAGAGGTGGAAAACTTGTTGAGAAAAGTAGGCGAAAGGACTGAGCGGATGCAGAATAGTAGTAATGACAATAGGAAAAGTAGAGGGAAGGCGCCACTTTATGACTATTGTCCTTATCGAAGAGGCCAAAGGGAGAGACAAAGAGGGAGAGAGAAGAGAGAGGCGGCGAGAGAAAGAAGAGCACGAAGAAAAAAAGTAGTTTCTAGAGAAAGTGAGAGCATTGTAGTGTCTCTCTTGCTTCTTTTATTACTCTTTTACTCTTTCCAAAGAGAGAGAGAGAAAAGTGTTTTTCTTTTTCTCTTCTTCACAGCTTTCGACTCCTAAAGAGGGTGGTTTCTTCTTTTTGCTTCTCCTCCTTAACCTCTGGTGCTTCTTTTCCTCCTTTCCTTTCTTCTTCTCTTCACTCTTCACTCTTCATCTTATTCTTGTGTTTTTTCCTCTCTTTGTTTCTACTTTCTCCTCTTCCTCTTATATTTCTTACTCTTATGTTTCTTCCTCTTATGTTTCTTCCTCTTATGCTTCTTCTTATTTTTCTTCCTCTTATGTTTCTTTCTCTTATGTTTCTTCCTCTTATGTTTCTTCCTCTTATGTTTCTTTCTCTTATGTTTCTTCCTCTTATGCTTCTTCTTATTTTTCTTCCTCTTATGTTTCTTCCTCTTATTTTTCTTCCTCTTATGTTTCTTCCTCTTATGTTTTTCCTCTTATGTTTCTTCCTCTTATTTTTCTTCCTCTTATGTTTCTTCCTCTTATGTTTTTCCTCTTATGTTTCTTCCTCCTCTCCTTTTTTCTACTCTTCATATTTTCTTCAGTTTCTTCTTCAGCTCGACGCTCTTTTTTCTACTTTCTCCTCTTCGTATTCTTTTTCTACCTCTTCTTTCTTCCCTTTTTTCTTTATTCTCCTTTTCCTCCTTTTCCTCCTCTTCGTATTCTTTTTCTATCTCTTCTTTCTTCCCTTTTTTTCTTTATTCTCCTTTTCCTTGATTTCTTCCTTTTTATTCTTCTTTTCCCTAATCTTTCCGGTCTTCTTTCTTGCTTCTTTTCTTCTTCTTTTCTATTTCATCAAAAAGAAAGAAATAATAGTGTTTTTCTTCTTTTTATGTTTATCTCTTTCATGAGAAGGAAAAAGAGAAAAAGAGAGAGTGAGAGAAAGAGAAATACAGTTAGTGAAGAGGAGAGAATTACAAAAAAGAGAGTGAGGGATGGAAGATAGAGAGAGGAACTAAAAAGAAGAAATAGAATCTCAATAAGAGCAAAAAATTCATTGTAAGAGAACAATAAAAAATAATAGTGCGATAAGGAAAGAAAATCATATTGCGAGAATCTTTCTCAGTAAAAGAAAGAGACCTTTGTTGAAAGAGAGGAAAGAGAACTATATTGAGGGAAAAAAGAGAAAACTGTGTTGGAAGAAAGGGAAGGAAAACACTATATTGCAAGAGAAGGAAAGAGAATACAATATTGGGATAGAGATAAAGAGCGAGAGTATTATAAAAGAGAAAGAAAATTATTATTGAGAGAGAGAAGGAGAGAGAAAGAGACAGATAAATACATTGCAAGTTTGTGTGTGTGAAAAAGAGAGAGAGAGAGAGAGAGAGAGAGAGAGGAGAGGAGAGAGAAAGAGACAGATAAATACATTGCAAGTTTGTGTGTGTGAAAGAGAGAGAGAGAGAGAGAGAGAGAAAGAGAGTGAGAGAGAGAGAGAAAGAGAAAGAAAGAGATAAAGAAAAAGAGAGACCAATATAAAGAAAAAAGGATGGAAAAGAGATCCGATTCCAACGCTGAAGAAGGTTTGAAAGTGAGAAAACTATGTTGGCATAAAGGTGGGTGGTTTTTAGGGTACAATTACAAAGATAACCTCGTTCATATGAGCCGTCAGGGGAGTCGAATCCTCGACGCTTCTGAGAGGAGCGTATAATACTCTAAACGAACAAACGATTTTATACGAAAATTCCGGGAGCTGACTCTAAAAGGAGCAAGCGCTTACGCTAACTTTTGGAACAAATTGAAGACTCAAAGTGGACGAGACTCCTTCTTCAGAGTCAGCTTCTCTCGTACTACGTATTAAACCGCAGAATTTCGATCTCCCGATGCTCTGGATAAGGATGAAATTCTCTTCGGCAATTCTAGAACAAATAATGACGTACTCGTCTTGTACGATGAAGATACGTTTTACTTACTGCTTCTTCGAGAAGTCTTGGCTTTTTATTTGTTTACCAAGCAAACCTTCCTAGAGTGCATCAAGTTTCTCGGCTACACCATCATACTCTAGTTAGAATTGCCTCTCGCAACTAGGCCATTCGTTTTATCTATAAATCGACTAAATTAATGACTTTCCAGTGAAAAACGATTCTTGCTTGTTTTCAATTTATTATTCACGTGGAAAAGAACATTTTTTGTCAAAAACGTCGTTTTGGAAAAGGAGGCTCATGACTTTTGGATGACGTTCTAAAAAGTTTTGTATTCCTGGGTTAATCGAATGCTTTTGTTCCCAAGAGGGATTTTTTAAAACAAGAGTAAAGTAAAAATGACAACAAAAGTAAAAACAAATAAGAATTTGTTTACAATTTATAAATTGAAGTGTGTGCTTTCATAGCTAATTGCAAATGAATTTGTTTGCCAAAGTTTCGAAAGTAAAACTACAAGATTGCAGGTGATGAATAACTTGAAAAAGTTACAATTATTTTCTGCAAAGTTTCCAGGGAGGGGAAGCATAAAAAATTTATTTCTCCTTTATACACCTACTTTGGTTATGGCAACATCACGCTTTTCAACTGTTGTGAAAATAAAAATAAATGTAATAAAAAGATATATCTGGAGAATTTTAATAGTTGAAACTTGTATAACGAGCAATAAAGAAGTTTTTCATTTTGCTACTTCTCAGATAGCAAAACTTTGTGTTGTGAGTCACGGAGATGGAAGTATAGTAGTTATAAAGTTATCTTAGAGCAAACACTGCATTCTGTGTATGTAAATCAAATTAAAATAAAATCACGTGTAAAGCATAATGCGTACATCGAGAAATACGAATAATTAATGAGTTTCAAAACAAGTATTAAACCTGCAATAAATAGTTTTTGTACAAGAATGCATAAATTTCCCATATTCATACATTCATAATTTTAATAGTGTTGTTTCCGAGATAATGGCGATTTGCTCTCTCAGCTGTACCACTCTAAAAGTTCATCCTTGCCGTTGTAAAAATGTAAATTTATCTCTGCAAAACTGGACCATTTGTAAATTTATTCTCTTAAAGGAATGAGCCAATGCAATCACAAAACTCATAAACTTCAAATTACCAAATAAATAATTTTTTTATCATCTTGCATTCGCTGCATACTAACAAATTAAGTCCAGAAAATAATAAAATAAATCAAATTTTTCACTTGAGAGTCAGAGATGAAAACAACACAAAGCTTAAAACACCCGCTTCAGACTCGAACCTTTTTTAAATCAAATTCTCTTGAAAAGGAGAAATCCTTTTTGAAAGATCGTAAAAGGAACATGATTCTAAATGAGCACGAAAATACAGGTGCAGAAATTAAGTGAGAAATGTTTATTTTCGTTATTATATCTTTCTCGTGAGAAATTATTCCACATTCGGAGGTTATTCAGTTTTAAGGATTTGCTTGAAATAAAAGAAAATTGTGCAAACGAGCTGCTGTCAGTTTCTTTTTGTTTTGTTTTGAGAAAGTGATTACCTGGTATTTTACGGTACGATGTTGAACGAATTGTTACGTTTTCCTGCTCCACGCGTGGAAACTCTCTCCACAGTAATCTGGAGCCTGAGTAAAGCTGCTTAGAACATTTTAATGAACATTCCGGGCGAAAGGACGATAACAGTGTCCAACCTCGAAACAATGGGAGGTCCGTGACGTTATCGTTCGTTTTGAATGGATGAAGATGTTATCGTGCTGAGAAACAGGAATTCGAGTGAATCCTACCATGGATAGTGTCAGAAATTTACACGATGTATCGCCGTTGTTCTTTTAAGCTCGGCTTAAGCGCTACCAGTTTCTCTGATTTAATGACACTATTTCTTTAAATTGTAACTCTTTCTAATGCCACCACAAATGCTTTTTTTAATTTCTAAACTGTTTTACTTTATAAAAAGAAAAGTAAAAAATCGCTGCCAACATGTACGTTAGTAATCTTTTAGAAACAGGAAATTTGCTGTGTTTTTGAAAGAAAAATATAAATAAACAATGCTTCCCTATGAGGAAGCAAAATTATTTATTTTCTTTGAAAAATGTTGGATAAAATTTACAATTTAAAACATTTAAAAACTACATTTTCAAGCTATTTACGCAGCAAGGGAGATTTAAAATAAAACAGTAGAAAAAGCAAAAATTGTCAGACCAAATGTAGCATTTAAATTTAAAAATAGACAGTAGAGAAAGCAAGCTTAGTCAGACCAACGTAATAACAAAAATTAAAAACCAGTCAGTAGAAAAGGCTTTCGTAGTCAGACCAACGCAGCAAGGGAGATTTAAAATAAAACAATAGATAAAGCAAAAATTCTCAGACGAAATATTTAAATTTAAAACTAGACAGTAGAAAAAGCAAGCATAGTCAGACCAACGTAGTAAAAAAAATTAAAATCCAGTCAGTAAAAAAAGCAAACAATGTCAGACCAAGGCAGTAACAAAGATTAAAATCCAGTCAGTAGAGAAAGCAAACAATGTCAGACCAACGCAGTAACAAAGATTAAAAACCAGTCAGTAGAAAAAGCAAACAATTTCAGACCAACGCAGTAAGAAAGATTAGAAACCAGTCAGTAGAAAAAGCAAACAATGTCAGACCAACGCAGTAAGAAAAAATTTAAAAGTAGAAAAAGTAAAAACAGTGAGACCAACGGAGTAAGACAGAATTAGAAAACAGAAAGAGCAGATATAGTCAGACCAACTTAATAAGAAAAAATTAAAAACCAGTTAGTAGAAAAAGCTATCGTAGTCAGACCAACGCAGCAAGGGAGGTTTAGAATAAAACAGTGGATAAAGCAAAAATTGTCAGACCAAATTTTGCATCGTTGGTCTGACTATATTTGCTTTTTCTACTTTTTAATTTTGTCTTGCGTTGGTCTGGCATTACTTGCTTTTTCTACTGACTGATTTTAAATCTTTTTCACTGCGTCTGTCTGACTATGATTGCCTTTTCTACTGTCTGGCTAGAAATCTCGCTTACATTTTGGTTTAGAGAATAATTCAGAAATCCAAAAAGCATCTCATGTTAATCATATATTTTCGCACCAAGAGAATCGAAGTAAAGTTTATTTGTTGTATTTAAAAAAAAGTAAGACAATGTACAAAGTGAAAAGTTCTTTAAAATGGAATTTAGAAAAACTGTTACAATATTGTTTCGAAGCATTTGTGAATCAATTAAAAGAAATGTACACCTCAATAATTAAAAGGAATGTACACCTCAATAATTAAAAGAAATGTACACCTTAATAATTAAAAGAAATGTACACCTCAATAATTAAAAGAAACGTACACCTCAATAATTAAAAGAAATGTACACCCCAATAATTAAAAGAAAAGTTAGTTTGAACTTGAAAAGAGTAAATTCGAAGCATCTTGAAGAATTTGAAAAAGTTGCCAACAATGAATGTAAAGTTTGAACTGAACTTGAAAGCAGTACTTCACTGGGAGTTTGAAAATACGATTTATTAGCGGAGTTGAGGACATTGGATCAGATTAGCAGGGAATCTGAAATCAGGGAAGTTGTGCAAAGTGTTACTCGGAGAACATGTTTTAATGGGCAATATGGGAGGAAACTTTGTTTCCTAACGTGTAAAACATGGCGTTGGTCGGGCAGCAACCAGTTGCCGCGACAAGTAACTGCTGTATATCATCAGTTTTAGCGGTGCACTTTGGCTAATTGAAGCGCGAATGCTTCTGGTTGGTGAGCTTTCATCTGCATGGATTTGCTGCTTCGTAAAGCGAGCTTTCTGACCCTGGCTCTGGGCCCATCTGCACTGTAAATAGAAGAGCGGAACAGTACCCGACGTCTTGCTCATGAATATTCCTTGACGAAAATCACTCGAATCTCTTGGCAACGCTTCTTGCCTCTCCACGCGTCTTAGCTGCACTTGCACAATGTGCGCTCGCTAGCGCACAAACGACACCTGCTCCCGTTCTCATCAAATGTTGCTCTGTTAATGCAACAGTGTCATGCACGAAATTACTTGCGAATCAAGAAAACAATACCCTGTTGTCTTTGCGCTAATATATACGCTAAAACAAACTTGTCTTTCTAAATAATACCTTTCACGTGTAATATATATATAATATAATATATAATGTATAATTTAGAATATATAACACATAATTGACTAAAGAGTTTTGTTAAAACTGATTTTGACCAATATATAATATAAAATATATAATTGACTAAAGAGTTTTGTTAAAGCTGATTTTGGCCAATGTATAATATATAATATATAATTGACTAAAGAGTTTTGTTAAAACTGATATTGGCCAATGTATAATATATAATATATAATATATATTACAGTCAAAACCAGAAAAGAGTCGAAACTAGTTTTGACAAAACGCTCCGGTCAAAATCAGTTTTAACAAAACTCTTTAGTCAACACTAGTTTTCTTTAACAAATCAAAATTGCAATGGTGTCTTTTATTGATATTATTTATTAATACATATCGCCATTTAAGAATAATGACTCTGTTTTGAGTCACTTTCTAAAAGTAAGATATAGTTCAAAAACTTTTTCTTGCATACCACTTTTTCATTCAGCTCGTTTACGTTATTCATTATTGTTAAGATTTTTTTTAATTATTTCAATTCTATTTCTAAAATTATATCTTTAAAAAGCCTGCTTTTATGCTTTTCGACTTGCTTTAATGTAATTAAATGTAAATATATAATAAATAAATATATAATTAATGTAATTAACCGTCTATTAAGAATTCTATGAATTTCCACAGATGCAAGTACGGAACCCCCTTTTTTTTGTACTAGTATGAAATCACTTCTTACTAAATTCTTCGTTCGAAAAGATGTGCTCGGCTCTTAAGAATTTTCTTAATCTAAAATTATCTTTGAAATCCGGACGAAATTCAAGGTTTTTAATTAATTATAATTTTTTTCAAAGTTTATTAATTTTGTTTCTTATTAAAGTTTATTGAATTATGTTAAAATAAACGCCTTTTTCAGTGAATAAAAGTCTTGTGATTTTTCCATGTGCTGTGATTAAAATTAAAATTTAAACTTAATGTTGATTGAATTGATACCTAAATTGAATTGAATTTTAATACTTTACTTGAAAAAAATTGAATTAAAAATTGTTAAACAACAATAAAATGAACAATTATTATTAAATGCAAAAATTACGAAAAATACGTGCACACATCTTCGTTCAAAGTAGGAAACTAATGTCAATTGGATAGAAAAGATAATTACCAGGTCTTTCATATAAGTATTTATTCAATTCACAAATGAAATTAAATGTAAATAGTTGTCTTCTAAATAATGAGTACAGTAAAGTAAGACCTAAGAGGTAAACAAAGTAATTGACTAACGGATGAAATAATAATAGATGTTCGTTATTTTTTAGACAAAACTAATTTTGACAAAGGCAAAGACTTGTTTTGGCTGGTTTCGATTTTTGACTGTAACATATACATTAAAGTAAACTTGTATTTGAAAATAATAATTTTCACGTGCATTTCTTTGAATAATGAGTGCAAAATGCGAATGAATCTCAAATTGGAAAAAAAACTTGATACGCATATTGATGAAGGATTGCAATTTTCCAGTTTCCTGCATTTCAAATGTCAGAAATATTTTCTAGATTTATGTACCTCGGGAAATTTAGTTTCAGGATCAAGAAAAAGGCTTTAACCTACTTTTAGCAGATGTCTGACTATATCTTCCGTTTACTACTTAAATTATCGTGTTTGTGAAAAAGGCGGGAAAATACTGTTGAGGGAAGGCAGTCATGGAAATGGTTCTATGTGATTTAATTTTCGCAATGCTCAATTTCCGGTTTTTATTTTTCGATTTTGTTTTTATCTCCTCTGTTATTTTCGTTCGTTTTTCATCTCTTTCTTCATCTATCTTTTCTATTTTTTGTTATAACTCCTCTTTTTGGATTTTTCTTTTTAGTTTTTTCTTTTTAGTTTTTTTTGTTATTTTTCTTCGTCTATGTTTATTTTCTTGATCTACATTTGTTTTCTTTATTATTCCATTTCCTTTTTTCATTTCCATTTCGATTTTATTATTTTCCATACGTTTTTGTTTTTTTAATTTAATTATTTTCCTCTTGTTTTTGTTCATTTGCTTTTGTTTTTGTTCATTTTCTTTCGTTTTTGTTACTTTTCTTTCGTCTTCTCTCTTTTGTTTTTGATTTTTGTTCTTTTCCTTTTGTTTTTGTTCTTTTGCTTTTGTTCTGTTCTTTTTGCTTTTGTTCTGTTCTTTTTGCTTTTGTTCTTTTCTTTTTGCATTTGTTCTTTTCTTTTCGTTTTCATTGTTTATCTTTCTCCTCATCATTTCCCTTGAATTTCCATTCTTTATCTTTTCTTTCTTTTCCCCTCAGAGTTTTTTTGCTTCCCTTTTTTTAGACTAGTTCGGATTGAAATTTGGGGCGAAAAGCTGGAAAATTTCAATCCTTGATTTTATCGAGAGCCTTGTTTTATGAAAGCAACACGACCTTAAAGTATAGGGGATAGTATTCACGATCGTTAAATTCGTTGAAGCGAAGACAAGATAGAGAGACTTATCTATTTATGAATTTCACGGACAGTGACCCTAGACAGGGAAAAGGAAGCAGGCCGTCTCGTCCTATCATGTGATTGTTCCATTTTCTACCTGTCATCTGACACCAAACCCATCTATGCGTGAAATTGCACAAGCAAATGAACAGCAAATCCAATCATTGAGCCCCTATAGCAGCTTGATAATTAATCAGTTATTGCAATTAATAACCCTAGGATAATCGAACTTCGACAACCCTTCAGAATCCAAAGAAATATTCTTCTTTGCAATAACCTTCTAGATTTGTCGAATCTCCAGATTTTAAGGATATTTGGATAGATATTTAGAAATTTGACTGATTTTTAGAAATTTAGACAGTTATTTAGAAGTTGAGACCGATATTTGGAAAAGACAGTTATTTCGAAAAGATAGAAGTTTGGAAAAGACAGTTATTTCGGAAAGATAGAAATTTGAAAATTTAAACAGATATTTGGAAATTTAGGCAAATATTTGGAAATTCAGACAGATATTTGGAAGTTTAGACAGATATTTAGATATTTTTTTCTTTGCAAATATGCAGGGGAAATGTTTTATAAAAGTAATATACGGAAAAATTTTTGTATTATTTTGTAGTATATAAAATTATTAAAAAACATCATTGAAGCATAATTATCTCGTAATTAATTGAAATTAACTTATATATTTAACTACAATTATTTTAAAATACAATAAAATGAATAATGTGCAATAAATGTATAAAATGTAATTCATGTCGCTCAAAAAGCTTCTACTGAAGTTTCGTTTCAAAATTAAATAAGGCTTTTGTTTGACTTAATTTTGTTTATACTACTAAGATGTTGTTAACACGCATTCATAGTTCTTAAGTCTGATTGTATTTTGTTTGTACTACTAAAATGAAGCTACTAAAGTGAATCTACCAAAGAGTACAATGAAACTCATTCAATGTCTGACTACATTTTGTTTATACTACTGAAAGTCTATTATTTTAGTATCCTAATGCTGCAGATCTAACTAAAACTGTTAAGATTAAAAACAAAAGCAAAGCTTCTTCTGAATATAAAAATTTAGTAATTTTGTTTACAATTTCGTTTATTGTTTATTTAACTAAAAGTGTCTATTTGCAGATAGATAAAATATAAAATACATCAATAACATAAAATAATAACATAAAATAATAACATAAAATAATAACATAAAATAATAAAATAAAATAAAATAAAATAATAACATAAAATAAAATAATAAAATAATAATAATAATAATAACAATAAAAATACGCAATTTGAAAATTTACGCAATAACAACGTAAATTAATGACTGTTTAAAAAATATAAGTGGCATGAAAATGATAATAATTAAAAGTTTGACAGGAGCGGTATCAGGAAAAAGAGGTAAATCACGTGCGGTCACTGCTTTCTTTTCCTCTTTTTGCGATTCTGCCTTGAGGTATTCTCTCTAACACATCAATTTATCTTGTCTTCTTATATATCCGTTTCCTCGAAACGTCTATTATCCCTTACGATCGCTTCTCGATGCAGTTCAGTGCACAAATTCCAACCGAGGAGAAAGAAACGATAAAGGTGGGTCGCGAACGTGTGCAGCCGTTGGCAAGCAGTTCTCGCGAAGAAAGAAACTGTTTCTGCCGAAGCGGTTACCCCCGAGCATGAAATCGTATACTCGAAACTGCAATTGAAATACGCGATTGCTTGGGAAAACCACATGCACCGATACTTTCCGCAAAATTTTAGTACCTCATATAAAGAAAAAGTATGCAGTTTGTACATATAGGCTCGGCCTACTTCACTTCAAAACTCCTATGTATCTTCGCAGCAGAGAGATTTTTCCATCTCCTTAGACAACCTTTCTAGAAATTAAATTAAAACTTAACCGGCAACAGGAATTTCAATGAGAATTCCCAAGTATATTCAATAATGGAACTCGCTAGGATATTAAGTGTATTTATACACTTAATATAAATGCCAGCAAGTAAATTAAAAATTGTTGGTAAAATATTGTATTTTAGGAAGAATGTGGGTATTTTTAGAATGATAGTAGGATGGTTTGTAGAATTTTCATATGAGGATGGTAAAGTTAATTATGTTTCTTTGTGTATGTATTGAAGTGGAGTGGATTTTATTGTTAAAATTAACAAAGTGTTGTTAAGTAGTAAAATCATGCTTTGTTCAGACGTGGGGCATACTCAACAATTGTTATTTTTTATTTTTGGTATCATTTAATTAGGATTGTGTGGATTAGTTTTAATCGTTTCTTTAATTTTATTTTTTATTTTAGCCGTCAGTTCAACAATTTTTCTCTTATTTAAATCTCTTCTTTATTTTAAGACTCTTTTTTATTTTTAATATTTTCTTTAATTTGAATCTCTTCTTTATTTTGAATCTCTTCTTTAATTTGAATCTCTTCTTTATTTTGAATCTCTTCTTTATTTTGAATCTCTACTTTATTTTGAATCTCTTCTTTAATTTTAATCTCTTCTTTAATTTGGATCTCTTCTTTATTTTGAATCTCTTCTTTATTTTGAATCTCTTCTTTAATTTGAATCTCTTCTTTATTTTGAATCTTTTCTTTAATTTGAATGCATCTTGTTTTAAATTCTTCCATTAATATCTTACTTAAATATTTTTTGTAAATATCTTATATTTTGTTAGGGGTCCTTCTAGTATTAAATAATCAACTTTTCAATTTTATTCGGTCTTATTCATTTTTATTCAATTTTATTCAATTGTATTTAATTTTATTCAATTGTATTCAATTGTATTTAATTTTATTTAATTTTATTCAATTTTATTCCATTTTAAACAGTGTTATTCAATTTTCTTCCATTCTAAACAGTGTTATTCAATTTTATTTAATTTTATACAATTTTATACAATTTTATACAATTTTATACAATTTTATACAATTTTATACAATTTGATTCAAATTTATACAATTTTATACAATTTGATTCAAATTTATACAATTTTATACAAATTTATATAATTTTATACAATTTCATTTAATTGTATTAAATTATATTCAATTTTATTCAATATTGTATTTAACTTTATTCGATTCTATAGTTTAATTTACTTTAGTTTTGTTTGTCAATTTCATTTAATTTGCTTTAATAATATTATTCATGATAAATCAATTCATTCAATTAATTTTTATCAAATTGAACTTATTTTAACAATACGATAATCTTAAAAAAGGAAAATCTTTGCATTAAAATATACTTAAGTTGTTTATTCTGCTAAGAGGGTTACGTCTATAGAACTATGTTACGTCGAGGGGAGCAATGTTACATCTTCACGATCTAATTTTAAAGTTCAACAAAAAGTTTTAATTTGTTGTAACTAAGTATTTTTAAAGAGCCAATCATATCTTGTGCACATTACTGAAATATTAAAGAAATATATTTAATGGAAATATTTACAAAGGATTTCAAAAAAATGTTTAAAAAAGTTGTTGAAGGAAGATATTCACGAAAGATTTAAAAAAAATCATACACATCTTTGCTGTAACTGATCGCCTTACATATTCAACAAGAAATAAAAAAAATGTTTAATACAAATGTTTGAGTATACCATTAAATAAGCTGTTCAATCAAATTGATAGATTTAAGTAGTACAAGCAAAATCTAGTCAGACAGTTATTAAAATCGTTCAAGTATTACGTAAGGCAAACGTTGTGTAAGCATTTTCTAGTAAATGTAATTATTAGTTTCTCTGCTCCGTACACAATTCTCACCTCCGACCTTTGAAACTGCTTATAGGTGTTGGGGGGGGGGGGGGGGGGGGCACAATCAAGTAAAACGAATCTACGGAATCATTTCCGAAGAAATTGCAGAAAAATTTTCTTTAAGAATATCTACAATAATTTCGACGCATTTTTTATTAAAAATTCCAGAAATGTTTTTAAAAATATTTGCAGGATTATCTTTGAGTAGAAGAAAATTTTATTTAGTAAATAGTAGTTCGAGATTTCTTGAATTTTATATGAAATGAGTATAGTTATTAATGAATTTGATTTCTTGAAAGATGAATGGTTGAAAGATGAATGATTCTTGGTAAAAGAATGTAGTCAACTATGGATTTTATGATATAATAATTAATATTACGATTTATGTAAAACATGTTACAATCTTTACACATGCATTGCAAAAATATTGTGTCTTGTATTAAGCAAAAACGTCTTAAGTTAAAACATATTTGGCGACTAAGACGCACAGAAAACACATTTGATGACTGAGACACAAAATATGTCTTAATTCAAGGCATTTTTGCCTAAAATACACTTTTGTCTCACTTTTAAGAGAGTATTTTTGCTGTGTATGTGTTTCAAACGAAACAACTTTTGTTATGAGTTTTTCATCACCGTGTTTGGAACTTTTACAAAAGCACTTCAAAAAACAAGACAGAAGTAATACAAATGCATTACAGTCCGACAGCAAATTAGTTTTTAAGCTTTTTTAAATTAGTATTTCTAATATAAGATTTCTTCGAATCTGTAAGTGGTACGAACAAAATGGAATTGGACGCACAAACATAGTTTTTCAATTTATAAAACAAAAAAACAGAAAGAAATTTAAAAAACAAAATACAATCAGCCAATGGATTTACAATGTGCCACATTTGTAACTTACAATACCAACGTAGAAATGTTTCAATTTTTGCTCCTTTGACACATCCTATTCTTCTAAATGTGAATTATTTTCTTCTTATTTGGACACAAATGACAATTTTCCTGGAAAAGCTTTTGTTGTGAATATCCTTTGTAAAAAAGAAATTGGAAATTTTTGTTGTTATGATTAAATTATGATTAAATATGATTAAATGGGGGGTATAATTGATGGCCTTTGCTTCTGGAGTCTGAGTGAAAATGAAATTAATGTATTGTTAAAATTTTTGATTTCAGGTCGTCCGATGGTTCACCCACTTTCGCAAACGTTAATGGCATACGAGGGGGAAGCTTTGGATGTGATAGTTGAATTTTGTGCTGAGCCGTCCTACACGAAGGTCTTGTGGATGTCGGAGAAATATGTTTACATACCCGGGAGTGAAACACGTGATGGAGTCCAGGCACTAACGATAGAGGTAAATTTATCTGTGCTGACGGCACAGGAAACGTATTATTCTTGAGCTTACATCAACCGTCTTGCTTTCCTTGTCCGGCCAGGCGATGCATTTCGCGAATTTGCATTCCACTAGAATTGAATTAATTATTGAGCGATTTCATTACACTTCTCGTTTAATCCTTTCATTATAGTTCACGAGCTTAATGCAAAGTGAATAAACTATTTTAGTGATTATACATTTTGCCCAAGGGCACCAAATTAAACGAACGCTAATCAAATACACTTGTAATAGCAAAATCAAATACTGATGCAACACGAATTGCGGTCGGAAAGTAAACTTTACCGCAAGTCAGTCAACCTTTTCATTGCATAATAAATCTTATTATCTTTACTGACAATCAATCAATTTTCTAGGAATTGAGAATTTATTTTACGAGTGTTTGAAATTTTGATATCACAGTGTTTCGTGAGGAATCAATTTGATCCTCACGGGATACTGTGATGCTAAAGTCACAAAAGTCTTAAACTATTGTTTATCAGTTATTTAAACTTGTGATTCTGAAAGTAAAATTTGTATGCTTCGTAAGCAATTATTTAATGAAAGGGATGCTTATTCGAAAGTAAAAATAAGTCAGGAGTACGTTTTTAATAGCTTCTCATTATTGATGAGAAGATAAAAATTAGGAGATTTATTCTAAAAACGTTAATGTCGATTTTAATTAATTGGAACGATTTTCTGGGAATATTTGTTCTTGCCGCTTGATGAAGCACGTGAAATAAAATAAACAATATTTCAATATTGGCATGAGAGGAAAAATGGAAACGATTGAGAAAGATTAACGATCTAGTTTTGCGAAAAATTTCCTCTGATTCGAAGCGATTTTTTTCCGGAAGCGATAGGGTATTTAGGTTAATCCTCTTTACGCAAATATTATTTTAGGAGAATCAAGAGCTAAAGTAGATTATTCTGGTAAACGTGACGATTCGAGTTATCGACAGTTTATGTGAAATTACCTGAGTCACGTTAAAAATAATAATATTTTATTATAAATTCATTCAGCGCTTTAATAATATTTTATCAGCACATCACAAGTATTTTAAAATTCAATCATAGCTTTCAAGACGATCAAAAGTATTTTAACACTCGGATTTTTAACATTCAATTTTACGTATTTTAATATAATTATTAGCAATCGATATTTTTATTTATTTATTATCTTTAACATTACATTTTTTTTTCAATTTTAAGTATTTTAATATTATTATTACCAATCGATATTTTTATTTATTTATTATCTTTAAAATTATTTTTTAACATTAATATCAAAGTCAATTTGTCTAGAATATTTCGTAAGAATTCCTTTGCCAGATTATTAAACATTTCAATAAACGGTAATTAATTTTAAAGGAAAGAATTCCTTTAAAATTAATACCCATCTTGAAGCCTGTGGCTTGATAAATTCATAATTTGATTGAAACGGTAATTAAATTAACAAACTAACAATTTGAGAAATATTTCCGAGCACTTTTAATATAGTATTGGAATTCAAAAAATATTGGACTATAAAGAACCACATTTTCTAATAATCTGATAATTTTATTTGATAACACACGTATTCCAGATGTTGCGATTTCTTCCGTTTCAACCTCTCTTTCGTTTTTGACCATTAAAAATAAACATGGTAATTTAAAGTAATTGAAATCTCAATCTTGCACGATTAAATTATTGAATTTATTCAATTGAGGTCAATTTTAAATACCACGTTAAACAGACTCTAGTTTTTGGATCTATTAATTAAGAAGAAATTTGCTTATTCACACAAGAATATTGTGCAGCTACCTAAGAATATTGTATATTAAGAAAATAAGTATTAACAAAATATTCATAAATTTTTTAAAATACCCAGGAATATTGGGAATTAACCAAAGAATATTACAGAATACTCATGAATATTTCAGAATACCCAAGAATATTTCGAAAAATGCAAAAATGTTTCATCAGAATATTCAAAAATATTTCAGAATATTCAAAAATATTTCAGAATATTCAAAAATATTTCAGAATATTCAAAAATATTTCAGAATATAACAGAATGTACATGAATATCTCAGAATTCACAAGAATATTTAAAAATACCGATAAATATTTGGTTATTTGCATAAGACTTTTAAGTACTAGCCCAAGAATTTTGAGTATTAATACTAGAATATTACAAAATACTCATAAATATCACAGAATACACAAGACTATTTCAGAATACTCAAAAATATTTTAGAATACTTATAAATATTTTAGAAAATCCAAAAATATTTCAAAATACTCAGAAATATTTCAGAATATTACTGAGTGCAAATGAATATTTCAGAATTTTTAAGAATGTTTAAAAATACTCAAGAATATTTGGTTATTTACACAAAATTTTTGAGTATTAAACCAAGAATATTGTGTATTAACCCAAGAATATTACAGAATGCTCAAGAAGATTTTAGAATACTCAAGAATACTTCAGAATAACAAAAAATATTTTAAGATATTGCAGAATACACATGCAAATTTCAGAGTTCTCGAAAATATTTAAACATACCTAAGAATATTTGATTATTCACAAAAGAATATTAAGTAAAAATATTGAAAAGAAAGGAATATTCAATATTAACCCAAGAATATTGTGTATTAACCAAAAAATATTACATAATGCTCGTGAATATTTTAGAATACTCGTTAATGTTTCAGAATAGCCTAGAATATTTCAGAATACTGATGAATATTTCAAAATAACCAAGAATATTTTGGATTTCTCAAGAATACTTCAAAATACTTAAGAATTTTGCGAAATATTTCAAACAGGAATTGGAGTATATGGAAATATCTATAGAAAATATGAGAATATCTGCTATTTTTCGTAATAAATTATTTAATAATTATTAATTAATATTTAATAATTACATATTGGTGTAATTTTTTGCAACTTGTGTATAAAATATGTTGTCTAATTCACACACTGATTCTAAACAATTAAAAAAGACCCCTGAACAGCAAAACGAAGGAAATTAATTCCCCCTCATAGGTTTTCATTTAATCACACATAGCGCTCTAATTTTCTAAGGAATCTAATATCCTAATATAACAAAAGCATTCCTGAATGATAAAATTCTCGTTCTTGAGTAAAGACTCTTTTGATGAAAATGTAATAACAATTTGTCTGATAACTACCGAGAAGGGTTAAAGTTAAATCATGAGAGCACGTAAACATGAGAATTCAGCTCTGAGATTGAGTTTGCACCTACTCAAGTGACTAATTCCTGTTTTGCTTCCAATTATTAGCGTGTCTCGGAAACTTGGCATTGAGTAATTAAGCGAAGAGAATTTGCGTGAGCTTACGAACTATCCGCAGAGCGTCGCAGATCCGAGAGCAGTTGTAACTGCTCGATTTCGATATGCTTTTGAATAATATATTGAGCGTCGCTCTTGAATAGTCCCGAAGGTGAAGGGTTGAGAAGAGAAGCGTGAATAGAGAACACAGGAATGGAATGCTGAATTGAGAATTCGTCCCATACTCTCCATAAGACGAGGGTTGGCAAGACAAAATGCCGAGTTAAATGGAGCAAGAAACTGCGACTACTTGCATGCAAAAAACTTTTGGCTCCACGTCTGTTCCAAATCCAGACCAACTTCAGCCCTGCTAGATCTAATGTGACTCGTTCCAGCAAGAATATTAAACGGGCCCTTATTAAGTATTCATTCTATGTATTGCTTTCCAATCGATACATTATTGAGTAAACTTTCTCAAACTTGATTAATTTTGCAAAGTCGTTACACAATTCTATTCTGTGTAACTACTTTAACCGACAGCTGACACGGAGAATTATGTTTCGATTACTTTGGAAAAAATTCATCATTATTCTTAAAAAATATGTATATGTTAAAAAATATGTATATGTTAAAAAATTACGTATTCATTATATGAAAATTTATTTCTAATATTATATACTAAAACCACGTACTTTATTATTATATATGAATTATCAAGAGAATATTTAAGAATGTCCAAAAATGTTTGACTCATAATGTGTGTGAACTCAAAACCATTGGGTATTGATCCAAGATTATTACAGAATACTAATGAATATTTTAGAATTCTCAAGAATATTTCAGAATAGCCAAGATTACTTTAACATAGCCAAGAATACTTCAGAATAGCCAAAAATGTTGGGTATAGGCCTAAAAACATTTGGTATTTACCCAAGAATATTACAGAATATTCATGAATATTTCAGAATACTCAAGAATATTTCAGAATACTCAAGAATATTACAAAATTCTCATATATATCTCAGAATTCTGAATAATATTTAAGAAAACCCAAAAAACATTGGGTATTGGTTCAAGAATATTGCGTAGTAGCCCAAGAATATTACAAAATACTCAAACTATTTCAGAATACTCATGAATATTTCAAAACAGCCAAGAATACTCAAGAATACTGCAGAATATTGCAGGATAGACATAAATAATTCAGAATTCTCAAGAACATTTAAAGATACTCAAAAACATTTTGTTATTTACACAAGAATTTTTGGAGTTAACCCAAGAATAAGGTGTGTTGACCCAAGAATCTTACAGAATGCCAATGAGTATTTCAGAATACCAATGAATATTTCAGAATACCAATGAGTATTTCAGAATACCAATGACTATTTCAAAATACCAATGAATATTTCAGAATACCAATGAATATTTCAGAATACCAATGAATATTTCAGAATATCAATGAATATTTCAGAATACTTGAGAATATTTCAGAATACTTAAGAATACTTCACAATATATAATATACATATTTTTTATCTAACTAGTTCTGATCAACTTTTTAGGTTTATTTCACACAAGTGATTTGATTTGCAATTTTTCTC
Organism: Ganaspis sp. Gsp50; assembly: GCA_011057455.1. NCBI lineage: Eukaryota > Metazoa > Arthropoda > Insecta > Hymenoptera > Figitidae > Ganaspis > Ganaspis sp. Gsp50. The sequence continues at coordinate 42,562 of WNHD01000197.1, read as the reverse complement.
CGGGCTCAAAGAAATATTTGTAAAAAGTATGTTTTCTTCAAAAGTGTATAAAATCAGTGTATAAAATATTCATTGGATAGTTGTAATTTCACTATATTATTAAAAGCGACTAATATTGAATGTGTCAACATCCGTTTTTCAAACTAGGAAAGCATGTAATTGAAAATTGAAGGCAGATATCGCGAACAGGAACTATCTATAATAACTTGGCTATAAAAGTGTCAAATCAAACATTTAACAATCCAAAGTTTCCTCTTGCGTCAGCAGGTTTCTTAAATTGACCGAGAAACTTTTTACTGATTGCTCGATACTCGGTGAGAAAAGAAACCCTCTGAAAGATGTTGAATCTTACTCGTTGGCTCTTCTAAAGAGTAATGAAATCGTTTAGTGATGTTTTTCACCCGCGTTTCACCCTTTCCCTCTTTTTTTTCTCTTTCCTTTCCTCTCTCTTCTTTCTTTCTCTCTCTCTCTCTCTCTTCCTCTTTCTCTCTATTTTCCTCTCTCTCTCTATTTTTCTTCTCTCTCTATTTTTTTCCTCTCTCTATTTTCTTCTTCACTTTATTTTTCTTCTCTCTTTCTCTTCCAGCCCTTTTCTCGCCATTGAGAAGGTTCCAAGTTCTCCCAAGATTTACCGTTGGATTTTCTTGTATTCTCTTTTGCAGGACGGCGGAACGGAGGCGTGTTACAGGAGTATTCTACGTTTCGAGTCCATCCAGAGGTCACACGCCGGGGAATGGCTACTCTTGGTTCGGTCACCGGAAGGGATTGCGGACGCTTCCGTTTTACTCAACGTGACGAGGGCATCCGGCTACAGTCACGCCCACTTCCGATCGCCGAGTCTCACGAATCTTCTTCTGTGCTTGATCCTCGGTTTTCTTCGTCACCGCTGATTCTAACCTATGATAAATTGTATTTTTAAAAAACCAAAAGCAGGTCTCCTTGGACGTGCGCTTCATAGAAAATCCAATTTTCTAAAGTGCGAGCTCAGTATTACCAAACGAATTTAATTGACCTGGTTTCCCCCAAGAACCATACATCGGGAATAAAAAAAAATTGCCTTGTGACACCATTTTCAAATTTACTTCATCAGATCTTGTAAAATCAAACTTCTTCTCCTAGATGGAATTCTCTTTAGTACATTATCGTATTCCCTTTAGTACATTATAGAAATCTCTTTAGTACATTCCTTTCATTTCGTACACTACCTTCCACGGATATTAAGCAAAAATTATTATAAATTTTTATTCTTTTTTATTCTTTTTTATTCTTTTTTATTCTTTTTTATTCTTTTTTATTCTTTTTTATTCTTTTTTACTCTTTTTCATTCTTGTTTGGAAATTGGAAATATTTACTCTTTTGTTGATTCAAAGCTATCAAAATTTGGAATCAAATGAGCCTAGGATGGAGCTTTTTCGATCATTTTTAAAGAAGTTATCGAAAAAACGGCGTAAATGACAATTTTTTTCGAAAGTGGAATAACTCGAGGAAAATTGAAGATTTTTTTACGTTCTGGGTCTTATTTAAAAGCTCATTTTTCGTGTAATAAAAGATGCTGTGGGCATTGAAAGGTTCCTTTTTTTAAAACAAAGTTGGGCTTGGTATAAAGAATCCCAAAATGCAGGACAAAATTATGAAATAATTCACATGAATATCAGTATAGAAAAATGTACCATAAACAACATAATATAAAATAACATTAAAAACAATAAACCATAAACAACATATTATAAAATAACATTAAAAACAATAAATCATAAACAACATAATATAAAATAACATTAAAAACAATAAACCATAAACAACATAATTTATGATAAATAAATGAAAAAAAACTTTTCGAATAAGACCAAGAAAAAATCGTCATTCTTCCATGAGTAATTAATCTTCCAAGAAATGTTACCATTTACACTATATTTTTGTAATAACTATTTTAAAGATAATCGAAAAAGGTCCAATCTAAGTCTCATTTTATATTCAGAATTCGAATAATTTAAAAAAAAACTGTAGAGAAAAATTGTTATTAATGTAGAATAGAAAAAGATTGTTATTGTAAGCAAAATCTGAAATGATTTCAGACAATTGTAGCAAGACTTGAAACGCAGACTCTTCTTGTGTTCATGAACGGTAGTGTACCACTTCTGTTTTTATACCTCGACTTGTACAGCTCAAGGAACTTTATTGTCGGGAAATTTTTGTCGATTAAAGCTAGGTCTTCCTTGAATGTACGTACTATTAATGAATTGAATGCCAATAAACCTTACGGCCTTTATTCTTAAGGTGACACTGCGCAGTATCAAAATTAATGATGCCTCTCCAACTGAAAAAGTCGCCCAGATAAAAGTTTCTTCTAATATTATAATTATAAGTTTATTGCTTTGATAATTAAAATGAAAGTAAGTTTTAACAGCTTTTTCAGTCTATTCTTAAATCAAAAAGCAATTTCTTGAAACTCGTTGTCCTGACTGGGGAAATTCTCTTTTTTTTCAATCGAACAATTGCAATTGTATTGAAAAGAAAAAGTAACTTTTCTTTACTCTGAGAAAAGTTAGAGTCAAAGATCCATTACTTTAATTATAAGAGAACTTGCCTTGAATCAAATAATTGAAAAAGTCTTTTCCTGGGTGTACTTCAAATTACCTCCTCAAGAGTCTCAATCAAAATCTAAATAAAGTGTAATTTTGTTCGAAAGAGAGTAAATTATAACTATAATTGACATGTAAATTGAAAACATTTTTTGTTTCATTTTTTATATTTTGAATATATTTTGAATCTTACGAAAAGTCCTCTTTTGCAATATCTCTTTGAAAATAATTTAATAATAATAATTAAATTCTTTCATTTTACGATTATTTTCTTCACTCATTTTGTATTATTTTAAACAACTGAAAGAACAAAAATTTGCATTAAAAAAAATATTTTTTGTCCAAAAATGAATTAAAAAAAATTAATTAAATAAAATTAGTTTAACAAAATGTTTAAAGTTTGTGTTCTAATATTTTTGTGTGATACTAGAAGGGTAAATTTCTGTGTTTTAAGTACAATTAAATTTACAATTACAATTGAACAAAATTACATTTTCCGTGAAAAGAAACCAAAACTAGCATCTCTAATGTTGGTACATCAGTGTAAAAATATGTGAATGATTAAATGAAAATAAGTAGCACAACGCTGGGCTTGTCTTAAGATAATTGCTAAATATATTGTCATACTTGAAATATGTTGTTAAAGCGATGTAAATAATTGTATAGATGATTTGTATGTAGGGCGAAATTTGTATTATGAAATTAGAATAATTAAAAAAAAGTGTGCTTGAACGAAAGAAAGATTGATGAAGCGAGAGAGAATAAAAAAAAGTGAAAGAAATACGATAAGAAATTTTTCATCGAAATCTTCCTACTTTGTGCATTGAAAATAATGTATAAAATTTACATAATTCAAATCGCGATGATACCACAAGAATGTTTCAGCCACGAGAATCTCAAAATCGTACTGTCACTTAAATCACATTTTCCGCAATAAAAAATTGCATCTTCGCAAATTTTTACAATTCCCCGAATTAAACTTTACGAGCTATAAAAGATACACTTGTTTGTATTTTTTTTGCCATGAATCAGTGGAATTTTCATTCATTTTATACCAAAAGACTCGTTTCGAATCCTTCAAAATGTCAATCATTGATAAAAATGTAAAAAAATTATTCTTGTAGGAAACGCAAAAATGCTCAAAGCAACTTTTCAAAAAATGTTTTTAAAAATATTTGTAGAAACGCTTTTCAAAATGTTTTTAAAACTGTTTATAGAAACGTTTTTTAAAATGTTCCTAAAAACGTTTCAAAATTGTTTTAAATAATGTTTTAAAATCTTTTGAAATGTTTTAAAGTGATTTAAAAATGATTTTAAAAATGTTTTAAAAATGATTTTAAAAGTGTTTTAAAAAAATGTAAAATTCATCAATATTCATCAAAATTTGTCTGAAATTAACAATAGACTTAACAAACAATAAAAAATTAACAATAGAAATTAGAAAAAACTTTATGAAATAAAATGAACAATATTGAGAGTTACATTTTGAGATTCGCGTGGAGAAAGATGATTAGTTTTTGAGAATTTCCTAATTAGAAAGTGTTTAGAGGAAAGCAGAATGTTACGTGTTTTGCACTTGATGAGGAAACTAATACTCGTAACAATGTAAAGTTATTGGAAGGATAGATAAATTAACAAATTGTTGTATATGATCTTAGGTAAGTAGGTTTGTAACATGTATATAGGAAACTGTAAATGCTGCGGTTGTCGTGAGCCGCGCGACGAATTATACAGTAATACTGTTAGAGATATATTTGACATTTGTTGATATATTTTTATAAAGTTTTATTTAGAGATAAGTTCTCATTCGTCCCGATTCTTTCAAATGCCACGTTATCTTTTCACTCTTTACGAGTTCAGCTTTCAAGGAAATAGTCATAAATTGCGTAGAAAAGTGCAGGTAACTGAGGGAGAATAAAATCCCTTGCGTTGAGTTTTTATTAGGCAAAACAAACTTTACGATACTCTTTAGGTATAAATTATGCGAGTTTAAAGACGCGATAAATCGCTCGACTAGTTACTGATTTTCTTTAAATTGCATATTTAAATATGAAAAGTTGATCTCACATTAAATCCTCATTTGTTTTTAATGCTCTTTTTCAAGACGCATATCTAGTAAAAATTCAAGTTCCTTTCAAAGTGAGTCATGTCTGATCGATTCGATGTTTTCCTGCCGTTTCATGAGGATCTTAACTTGTGAATGTGTTCATATGTAATAAAAGCTGATTGAGCCGTGCAATTGATTCTGATCGTGAATTAAAAATCACATCAACTGAATAAATAAGTTTTTTGTGCGAAAATTACTGTCTTTTATTTCACCTTCCTTTGCTGCGAAATGAAAATTTTATATTTACAATAGCCACGTTAATCATATTCGTTGACGCTCATATGTGTCTACTGCGCATTTATAAATATCGTAAGTGACTACTGCGAATGTGTGAATGACATATGTGACTACTGCGCATGTGTAGGTGACATACGTGACTACTGCGCATGTGCAGGTGACATACGTGACTACTGCGCATGTGCAGGTGACATACGTGACTACTGCGCACGTGCAGGTGGTATACGTGACTACTGCGCATGTGCAGGTGGTATACGTGACTACTGCGCACGTGTAGGTGGCATATATGACTACTGCGCATGTGTAGGTGACTTTTATGACTACTGCGCATTTGTAACTGTCACGGGTGACTACTGCGCACGTTAAATTATCTTGTGTACCTACTGCACATGCGAAACTATTAAAGATGACCACTTTCATACTTGAAATTACAAAAAAGCAACTTTTCTTGAAGAGTAGCCGAAAAGAATCAACAAAAAAACAGTCAACAAACAACAATATTATTTCAGAAAATTTACTTACGAAAGTGATTGAAAGGAATTAAATCATTAATTAAAATTGTAAAGACAAATAATTAAATTGTTTCAAACGAAAAAACAGTTTTAATATTTTTTCCTTTAATGTACAACTATATTAAACAATATTTATTTTTAGGATTGAAAATAATTTGCAAAGTATTGGAAAGTTTAAGCAGAAAGTATAAATTTACCGCTGCTGAACTTTCAATATTCTTTCTCAAATAGTTTTCGAACAATTGAACTCGTTTATGTGTTTCCAGTATCTGAAACATAAAGTGATATCGCGGGACAATATTCAGTTATTCACTCAGGAAAACAGCCTTGTTTGAAAATATGGCTTCAATATTGATACTATAAAGACGCATTCGATTCTTCTTTGCTACAACAGAACATCCTGAGGTACGTACCATATATTGATATTTAAATTATATTTATGCACAATTTGAAACCGGCTTCGAAATATTTTTGCAACAATACACTGCATTAAACGTTCTATTCGTTAAAGCAAAATTATTCTTCCAATAGTAACGACAAATGCGTTTTTAGAATCTGAGATAAAGAACGGTTTGTAGATGAAACATAATCGTTTTTATTTCATGAATTACTTTTAGAATTTATTTCATTTATTATTTTATTATTTATATTTTTTCTTCATTTTGTCCTTTATTTTATTTATCATATATTATTTTTTATATTTTAGTTTTAGGAATCACTTTGAAAATTGTTTATTCAATTTTGCTTTGAATTCTTTCTTAATTTATATTTTTACGACGAATCCTTGAATAGATGAGTTCTTAACGCTCCAACTGTTCCACAGAGTCTGATGCTAGATTTTGAGATAGCCGCGTATTTATAGGTGGTCAGGTGGGGAGACCGCAGTAGTGGCGTCTCGGTGGGGCGCTTCCTTGACTCTTATTGGTTAAAGCACGCACCGGTAGACCGTTCACGTAACATTCCCACCACTGGAATTCGTGGAAACAAGTTGCATTTGTCTCCCCTCTTTTTGCCGTCTTCCGTTCACATCCCATATTTGAACTCCCTTCTTCCCGCAAATTCTTGACGCGATCATTGCAGCCACATTTTCTCCCGCTTTGTAGAAAACTCCCCAAATTAATCGTGCATAAAAATATTCCCATTATCTAGTTGAGTAACATTCCGCTTACAAAATCCAACTTTGATTAAATTAAACTTTCGCCATCAGTTTAATAAAAAATAAGTATAAAAATTCCAGCGATTTTTCGATATAGATTTGAAAAGTTTTTACGCTGTCTATGAGAATTTCATTAATATGGAAAATGTTCGAGGCGTCTTTTACTTCTTACAAAAGATGTATAAACTGATTTCTGGTCAGAGAATTATGTTCATCTACTTTGATTCGCTTTTCCAAAATTATCCAAGGCTCTTAAAAGATAATGTCATTAGCCTTTGTGAGAACGGAAGTAAAAGCGTTAATTAACAAGGGGTCTTCATCTTTCCCGAGCGAGATGGTCGGAGAAAAGAGTCGAATAGCCGTCTCGGCCGAGCCAGTAAATTACTCTTAACTTTCTTGGTTGGCTTGATATGGGGTGTGAGCAAAGAGTAAAAATTACCGAGTTGCAAGGCTTAAACCACTTCTCTCCTCCCGCGGAGGTAATAATTCTTTTCCTATCTTCGCAAACCCTGACCTAGTCGCCCGTGGGAATCACTCGTCATTCATTTATTTTTCACATCCGCTCGACGCACCTGTCATAAAACGAAAAAATACCGATGATATTTTACAATTTTAAAACATTTTTTATTCATTTTTACATGATTTTTAAATCTCTATTAAATATTTCCAAATCACTGTCACATTTTGTCGGATTATTTACTACTTTTGCATTTTTAAAATATCGGATTCTTTCTTTTTGAATTATTTTTAACGCATTTGTTAATTATTTTCAGAATTAAATGGTGAATTGAAATCAGAGAGAGTTTTTAAAATTGCCAGTCGGAATTACGAATTAAAAATTGGATTTTAATTAAATTTCAAACGGATTTGAAAGCAGAAAATGAGATGCAAATTTAGATGTAGTAATTAAATGGTATAGAGCTTTTAATAATTTAAAATTAGTTTTATTAATGAACTGACTGGCAGAAAAAGCACTGGTCGTCAAATTTCGTGATATGAAAAAGGTAGATGGCAAAAACAAAATCTCCCGGGTTAGGAAAGAGCTGTTAACGCTAACGCAGCGCTGTGAAATGTGCTCTCTTCCTGGCCAGAGTCACTTATTTATTGCATTCTGCCTGGAGGATGGCGCGCCAATAGAAAAGAGGTGGGGCGTCGTCTGAATTTTCATTGGCGTGAGCCAACGCCAACCTTGCAGACTTCGCGTTCGATTCCCCCACCACCATTTCTATACACTCTACTATAAAACCATTAGCTCGAAGTCTTTTACTCTCGCGCTATTTTTTTTAACTTCAACCAAAAAAGAATTTAAATCAAACCATTAACTCGAAGTCTTTTACTCTCGCGCTATTTTTTTTAACTTCAACCAAAAAAGAATTTAAATCATGCAAATTAAATTTGATTGCATTCTTCTTTCCAAACAAGATATTTGTGATGAAAATAATTATATTCAATTATGTTTTTATTATATTTAATCACAATAAATTAATCTTACTTTTTTATATTTAAGCACAATAAATTAATCTTACTTTCTTCATATTTAATCACAATCAATTAATCTTATTTTTTTATATCTAATCACAACAAATGAAACTTACTTTTGGTTATATTTAATCACAATAAATGAACCTCATTTTTCGTGAATCAGAAAATTGATTCCTTTATTCTGATATTCTGTTGACATTTGATCTATTATGAGGATGGGAAAAAATAACGTGCGAATAACATTTTGCGCGAGAGATGTTTTGTTGGTTTAAGGAACTCCTTTGGGGGAACTAGTTTTCGTTTGTTTGTCAGCACTGACAACAATTTTCTTCGCAGAAGGATTAAGACCCCGAGGAGTTTGCACAACAGTGAAAGATCCTCCGAAAAATGCGATTTCACTCTCGTAAATCATCCATTTATGTTCCTCCGTCTCGTAAATCCGGCTCAAACTTTCTGGATTGCTAAAACCCTGGGGGCAATTAACGCAGAAAACAGCGCATTTGGGGATTTTTCCTCAGCTTATAATTTATTTATTCTCGCGAAATTTGATAAAAGATTTCAAAAGAAGCTTCAATTTTGGAGCAAACGTGTCTTTTAATAGTTGAATGAAAAATGGAATCTGTGATGGTAGGGTTGATTATAAATGTCGAAAGTTGATAACAAAAATTGGTAGCAAAATTGATAACAAAAGTTGTTTGCTCATGAAAGTATTGATGAACTTGTAATAAAAATTATTGTGTAAATTTTATATTTCATAAGCTACTCAGGATCGAAATTGACTTAATAGGTTTTAATTTAATATCTTATAATTACATTCTGTTGGATTATTTCTGCAACAGAAATTGGGTTATTTAATGCGAAGCTTTCACAAGGCTCTTGTCAATTTTCAGTTGTGTGAATATTTTAATAAAACATTCGCAAAGGTAATGAATAATAATAAAGGTTTTTGTGTTATGATTTAGAATTTATTTTCCTGAATTGATTGGAGAGAAATTAAATGATCGAAAAAATAAATCAATTCAAACAATTATTATAATAAATTCAAACTAATTAATTCAATGAATTAAACTCAGGGTAAAACAATTACGAACAACTGAATTACAGTTGATCTCTACATTAATATTCATAATTTAAATAATTAATTACTACAGCGGATGAAAAGAATTACAGAAAATTGAATTGTAAAAAAGTAGATAAATTACAAAACATTTTCCAAAGATAAATCCAGATGAAAGAGAAAATAGAAAATAGAAAACAAGATAGAAGACAAGATAGAAAACAAGATAGAAAGCAAGATAGAAAACAAGATAGAAAACAAGATAGAAAAAAAGATAGAAAACAAGATAGAAGACAAGATAGAAAACAAGATAGAAGACAAGATAGAAAAGAATAGAAAAGAAGGTAGAAGACAAGACGAAAGAAAGAAAGATGAATTTATTTGCACGCATAGATCCAGGCAGAAAATAAATCTATGATGATCGCGTTTAGAAGTAGAACAAACTGTAATAAATTTTTTAAAAAATTAACGCGTAGCACTAATGAAGTAATAAAAATTCTTCTGACGAGGAAAAATTGAAATCAGCCTTGGTGAAGAAATCTTTGGTACCGTGAAATTTAAAGGAGATGTAAATGCCACCAAGTCGGTTCTATGTATAAAGTCTGAGCACATTAATGAGACTAAAATCCTTCCGATTTCAATATCCCTGGCATAATCTTACTTGCATTCATCGACATGAAGTGCTAATTCTTTTCTCATTTACTTTTTTTTTAAATCCCGAGGACCTCGTGAAGGGTCAATTTTATTTCCTACTTCTTCTTGCTTCGTATTAACTGCATCAAGAAGCTTCGGCAAAGATTCTTAAAATCACAGTTTGACGGTAGTGGTAAGCGATCCTTGAATAGTCAATGTGAAAATTCTGCTCTAAATGCTAATTTCCCTATCTTCTACCTTCATTCACGGAGCTTTGCCAAAGAGCACTTAAATGGTGACCGAGCGCTGCAAACTTCTTACCTCTCAATGAGCTTAAGATATCAAATTATACAAAATAATAAAGTAAATGTCTCTTCAAAGTGTAAAATTATCAACTTTACTAATCAATGGAAGCGTTCGAACGCAAAATTGTTAATTTTCTACAGAGAAAATTCTATGAAATTATCTTCAGATTTAACTTTTAATCCTTTATTTCGTCATCTAGCATGCCTTCGTCATTTATTCAGTTTAATTCCTTGAAACGGATTCTGGAAAATTTTGTAGAATTTTATAAAATTAGAATTTGTAAAAGTGATTGAATTGGAATAATAGATCTTTTATTTAATCATGTTTTGAATACGATTTGCAAATCTGTAAAATTCCATAAAAGTTGTAGACTTCCAAAGTTTTCTTTAAATTTTCAAATTTTCAAATTTAAAAATTTCATTAAAGTTTATTGTAATAAACTTTTTTATTTCAATTATTGGTTTTTTTTTTTAAATAGAGAATTCATGGATTAATTATAATTAATTACAAACAGTGGAATAGAATTAGGTAATTTAATGATATAATTGCAAACTAAGTGAATTAGGTAATTGCAAACTAATTATATTAAACAACTATAAATTAACTTAATCACAGCTGTAAACTAAATAATTAAATTAATTTACCGAAAACTAATTATTTTAAACAATAATTGAAATTTAACTGATTGTGAGTTAAGAAACTACAAATTAACGGAAATTAAAAATAAATGAATAATTAAATAAATGAATAATTAAATAAATGAATAATTAAATAAATGAATAATTAAATAATTAAAATTAATTCCAACAAGTTAGCTCTTACAATAACTTGTAATAATAATTATAAACAAATACTCATATTAAAATAGAGAAACTTGAAAATATCATATTTTTACATTCTGTAATTACAATCCAGTTTCCCAATTAGTAAAATACTTACAAGAGTTTGCACAAAGGACATTTAGCACATTTTTTAATAACAAGACAATATGTAAGTACCTCTCCTGCCATTATACAATGTTTATCCTTTCTTTTATTTTCAGAACACAAGCATTGTTTGGATTTTCACGACTTCCTTATTCCAGTTTCGCCTCAGGTAAAATGAAAGGAAAAATGTGTACAATTTTTATCATAAATTACGAAAATTCCATGAAAATTTAAAACGAAACGAGATATTGCGAAGAATGACATTTTAAATATCATTTTTCAAAGAGGAAACTTTCAACAGAATTAATTCTTGACAGGTATTCTATCGGTTTCAGAAATAATTGACGTTTTAAATTTCATACTAATGAATATATTTTTCGGAATAATTTGTTGATAGGTTTAAAACAAAAAGAAATGAAAGAGTCGTTAGAATTGTTGAATTAGTCAATAATTCAAACGAATAAGTCAATAATTCAAACAAATAAGTCAATAATCCAAACGAATTAGTTGTTGAATTAGCCAACAATTCAAACGAATTAATTGTTGAATTAGTCAACAATTCAAACGAATTAATTGTTGAATTAGTCAACAATTCAAACGAATTAGTTGTTGAATTAGTCAAAAATTCAAACGACTCTTTTGTTTCTTTATTACAATAAATAAAAAAAGTTTTGTCAAAAAGTGTTTTTGTGAATATAAAACTTGCTTAGAAAAGGATTGTTCAAAAAGGACTTATTTTGTGAGTACACAATAAGTCCGTTTTTAATAATCCATTTTAGAACTTATTTAGAAAGGATTGATTTAACTGTAGAGCTATCCATCAAGCTGTATTAATTATAATTATAACCAAATTTCTAATTACATGATGTCACACCTCCATAGTACAATTACAGTGTTCCAACCGTGAGCAATTGATTTTCCAGAAGAGGAGAACTATCTAGGTCTCTGACTGACACTGAAAAGTCATTATCGGTTGGGAACACAATTGCACAGTCTATTGAAACTATTCATGCCAAAATATCCTCCACACAATGCAACTTGTTCTGATTTAATTTATTTTATATATCCTAAAATTGACACGTTCACAATGGATCTAAACATTGAAATGAACCTCAACTGGGTTTCAAAAGTAATTAAACCTCATCCAAAATTATTCATCGTTCAAAACGAATGCAAAAAGGATTTTTAGAGCAAGAACAAGATTATGTGATTCAAAAGAATTATAGGACCTAAGCTTGGATTTAAAAAATAAATTACAGGAAAAGGTAATGCATAAGTTAAAAGATACGTTCAGAAACCATTTATAATAAATATAATAAAATAATATAATAAATATATTTAAAATAAATAAATTACTAGATATGTTCAAAAATAGATACGTTAAATAAGTTAATAAATTCGTTCAGGGATAATCATTTTTTGACGTTATAAATAAATAAATTACTATAGATATGTTGAAAAATAGATACGTTAAATAAGTTAATAAATTCGTTCAGGAATAATCATTTTTTGACGTATTTAAATACGTGAAAGAATAATTTTTAATAAATAGCCAATGCGAAGAGAAATAATGATAAAAATATCAATAGATAAAAATAACCCTTTCAACGGCAAGTATAAAAGATGCATTGTGACGGTTTAATTTTCTTGCGATTTCATTGAGAAAGTTTGCTGTGAAACTCTTATGCCATGCGTATTCGATATCACATCATCACTTTCCCGGAGTTTCAATAAAATTCAATTTTCTCGACCATGAATTGACTGGTGATTGGCTGCCGCCAGGAAGTTCGTCTCGTCGTCTCGCTCAATTCCCGAACCCAATTCCTGGTGCGTATACTCTGTTGATACCTTCATTCTAACTTTTGAACGTTCAACTTTTGCGATTCAACCTCCAGGAGAAAAAGTACCGAAAACTCTACATCCGAATTGGACCATGTAAATCTCAACTTTCGATGGAATGGTATTGGTTCAATACTAATAATGCCTTCACACGAAATTCCACTTTCATAGTTTGTGCATTAAATTTTGTATCTTTTCAATCAGTTGTCACATGCATTACAAAAGGAAATTGAATAGTTGTTGCAAATTTCAACTCGAAATAATTATGGTTTGTCAATGTGACCGAGAGTTTACAATTTAATTAACGGATGGAAATTTACAATCGAAGGATAATTTAATTACCAAAGGAAAATTAATTATACAAAGGGAATTAAATTATCCAAAGGAAATTTCATTGTTCAAAGGGAATTTAATTATCCAAAGGAAATTAAATTATCTAAAGGGAATTAAATTGTTCAAAGGAAGTTCAATTATCGAAGGGAAATATAATTATCCAAAGCGAATTTAATTATCCAAAGGGAATTTAATTACCTGAAGGGAATTTAATTATCTGAAGGGAGTTTAATTATGTTTAAAGAGAATTTAATTATCCAAAAGGAATTTCATAGTTCGAAGGAAATTTAATTGTTCAAAAGGAATTCCATTATTCAAAGGAAATTTAATTATCCAAAAACCAATTTAATTATTCAAAGGGAATTTAATTGTTCATAGAAAATTTAATTATGTAAAAGGAATTTAAATGTTCAAAGGAAATTTAATTATTTAAAGCGAATTTAATTATCCAAAAGGAACATAATTGTTAAAAGAAAATTTACTTATCGAAAGAAAATATAATTCTTCCAAAACGAATTTAATTGTACAAACGGAATTCAATTATCTAAAGGGAATTTAATTATCTAAAGGAAATTTAATTATCTAAAGGAAATTTAATTATCTAAAGTGAATTTAATCATACAAAACGAATTTAATTATCCAAAGGGAATTTCATCGTTCAAAAGGAACTTCATTATCCAAAGGAAATTTAATTATCCAAAGTGAATTTAATTGTTCAAAGGAAATTTAATAATCCTAAAGCGAAGTTCAATGGAAATTTAATTATCCAAAAGACATTTAATTACACACCTAACGAAATATAGTTACCAAAGATTTTTTAATTACCAAAGAAGGCTTTACAATCCAATGCTAATGAATTACTAAAGAAAATGTAGTTTTCAAAATTTTCTAAATTTCAAAACTACTTGCTGGATTTCCACGATCAATTGAATACCATAATTAAATTGCTTAGAATCTATTTTCTGTCCGAAATATCAAAAAGATGCATTTTTCAAATAAATTAAAAATACCTGCGAATTTGTGGTATATACTCTCGAATATTTATCGTAAATTAGTTCTACTTTTCTCTATTTGTACGTTTGGATTTTACGATTTGTGTCTATGAGAATTACTGGAATAGGAAAATGTTTTCATCTGAGTCATGCGCTACTGATAACGATTCCTATTTCGTTATCTGGCAATGGTTTTTTATTCAGAAAATATACAAGATCACGACAAAAATTCCATGCATCAATGTCAGGTGAACCGTAAGGAGGAATTAGCTTATCACCTTGTGCCACTGAGCCCGTATATTTCATTGAGGAAGGTGAATGATAATGAGTGTGTATTGTACACACATTTATTGCGTGTGATAACACAGACTTGAATTCACGAACACCGGAAGGAAGCATTCGACAATTTATTCTCACGGTTATAATTCAATTATTAATATTCTCATGTCAGTTTCATTTAATTTGTATTGTTGCAATTTAATTAAAATCAGGCCTGAATTAAAGTGCGCCTTGAATCCATTGTTATTGATTTGATACTTTCGTGTGACTTTGATTCCGTTTCTTCTTCTTCTTCTTCTTCATCTTCATTTTCTTCTTCTTCTTCATCTCCATCATCTTCATCATTTTCATCTTCATCATCTTCTTCATCTTCTTCATCTTCTTCATCTTCTTCATCTTCATCTTCTTCTTCTTCTCCATCATCTTCACCATCTTCATCTTCTTCATCTTCATCTTCTTCTCCTTCATCTTCTTCATTTTGTTCTTTTTCTTCACTTTTTCACTTCTTTTGATTTTATTCAAATCAATTTTACTTTCTTTGAAAGGATTCTTTGAATTACTATTTTTTGAATTTATTCTTTTTGAAATTTTAAAATATTCCGTCGGTTTCGTATATTTAGTGAATTTTTTTATCACATTGGCACCCATTTGGGTTCCTTTTTATGGAGAAAAAAGGTTCCAAACGTAAATCTTGGGTTCGAAATTGTTATGCAATTATTGAATTCACATTTATTCAATGATAATAACGTAATTTACATCAAGCGGATATAATCGTGAATTAAAATTTAATTATTAATTTAATTATTGAATTCATATTAATCTGTTTCAATTTACATTCGTCTTATGTAGATTATTTCATTTACAATTGCAATATAATTTAATTCAAATTAATTGGAATAAAATTAATCCAATGCATACACATTTTCTTATTTCACATTAATTTATCCTATTTTGTAAAAAACGACGAAAATCTATGCAATTGCGTAAATTTTTTTCTAAATGGATAAAATTAAGGTATCTTATTTTGTAAAAAAGGCTCCAAAATCCATACAATTGCATAACTTTTTATCCAATTTGATAAAATTAAAGTGTCTATTCTTCATACAGTTTTAATATCAGAGAGTGTGAATTTTTGGCAATTTAATTAATCAACTATTGTTATGTTATATACACTATAATTCGATTCATATTGTTTAAATATAATCCACTTGAATACAATTAACATAATTGTGAATTATTTCGCAGAATTTCAATGTACAGAAAATAGATTATAATACGGGAATTCAAATTAATTTGAACTTTTCTTTGATATACGTCAATTTAATACATTTCACACAATTTCGAATCGATTTTTATCTATTTAATTTATTTATATCACCACTTGAATCAAATTTGCATCAGTTCACGAAAAAGTATTTTCACAATTGTGTATTATCCTTTTTTATCGAATTGGAAAACACTGAAATTAAAACTGCCGAAATCATAAAATTTAGAAAATCAGAATTATAATGTAAATTGAATTATAATGTAAATTGAATTATAATGTAAATTGAATTATAATGTAAAGAATTATAATGTAAATTGAATTAGAATGTAAATTGAATTATAATGTAAATTGAATTGTAATGTAAATTGAATTATAATGTAAATTGAATTATAATGTAAATTGAATTAGAATGTAAATTGAATTAGAATGTAAATTGAATCAGAATCTAAATTGTTTTAAAATAAACAATGATTCCTTGTTGTCAAAGATAACGATCAGTCAAGAGGATTCTGAATTTTTCAAGAACACGGTGTTCTACATTTCTAATCTACGTCATCTCATGTGCGGGCAATCACAACCTAACGCAAGAGTTAATAAAGATAAGAGACTAAAACTGAATAAATTTTACATTTGTTTCTCAAAGTCATCAAACGCATGATTCTAAAAAACTAGTGCACAACAAAACAAAAGTATTATTTTCAATAAATAATTTCTGATTTCGATCTCGCACGAGGTAATTATCCTACAATACAAAAATTGCAAAAATCCACAAAATTCTTCCTAAACAATTGCAACTGATTTAAATTTCATGCATTCGAACAGAGAGATTAAGTCCTTTGCAAAAAAGAGTTCAAAGGCTTTTTGGCAAGGTCGGGTCTTGTGATTTGGGAGTACATTGACATTATAGAGAAAGAGGGAGCATGTGAAAGCAATTAACCATAGAGACAATCAACTAACGACAATTATCGCCAATTGAACCATGAGCTTGGTGTTCATGAAAGGTGATTATGGTATGACGTATGGCGACGTTGATCAGATGCCCGGATGTCAATGCGGTCGTTGTTTCAGGATTTCGACATTGCTGACTTATTTACCTTGGCAATTAAACTCCGAATCCATGGTCGCGCAGGTGTAAATATACGATGAAACACCAACCTGACATTATGCTCTCGGATATTATCTACTAACTCAGCTTCTTCTGATAACCACCAACAAATCAAAATCACTTCCCGATTCATCGCGCAGTTTCAATTCTCAAAAAGAGGGGATCCAGGCAAAATGCAACTTAATATATAAACAACCTGAAAACTCAATCAAACTGTCACTTTTTTTTGTCCTCCGAGTACTCCTCACCTAAAAAATTCAAAATTATGACCAACCAGTTTTGTTCAATCTTTGTTATTGTCGGATTATTGCCGCTTTTTGTCGACGGCTTTCTAAATTGTAAGTAGCAGTGGTAATTATAGTAATAATAATAATTATTATAGTAATGATAATATTAATAACAATATTGATAATTATAACAATAATAACAACAATTAATAATAATAACAATAATAACAATAACAACAATTAATAATAATAACAATAATAACAATGAATAAGAAATACAATTAATAATATAAGTCAATTGTCGTGTTTTTTAAAGTGTCTACAAAGTTATTACAATTTTCAATAATTAAATGAAAATCAAAAAACAAAATTACCCTTAAAAAAGTTGTGATGAAGAAATTTTAATTTTTGAAAAGTTAATATTTCTGCAGTGGCAGGTCGTAAAAAGTTTTCAAATGGGTCAATCGCAGCGTTTTTAATGCGTCTACAAAGTTATCCTAGTACATAAAATTTTCAATTAAATTTAAAAACCAAAACAACCCTTATATTCGTTTTTATTAAAATAATTTAATTTTTTAAAAGCCAATAACTCGGCAGAAGTAGATCGTAAAAAATTCACCAATAGATCAATTGGTTCGTCTTAAAGGCATCTATAATAATATTTTAATACATTACATCTTATATGAATTTTAAAAACCTTAACCACCCTTAAAGTCGTATTTAACAAAATATTCCAAGTCTTAGAAAACCAATAACTCGGAAACATTTGGTCGTAAAGGGTTTTTAAAGACACCGTTCGACGCGTTTTTAAAGCAGTAAAAAGTAAACAAAAAATATTCAAACTTATTTTGCAAAATAAATTTACAAAAACTTTGGCCAAAACATAAGAACGTGAAGACTATATAAAAAATCCATTCGGGGATTTCTATCCCTATTCGAAGTTTCGTAAATATTTGTACCAAAGTGATATTTATAAGTAAATGTTTATGATTTTGTCGGAAGGAGTGAAATAGTTACAAAATAAAAATTGCAGTTAACGATTTGCCGCTTTCCGACTGACGTCGATTTAACGAGGCGGAATACGAAACAGAACGGAAGTTAATGGAGAACTTCGTTGCAAAGTGGAAGAACCGGAAGTTAATAAACCAAATTTATAAGTTGACGTTCGACTTTCGTATTTCTTTTAAATTCAATGCATATAAAGGAAGTATTTCTTTTGACCTCTAAACCTCACAAAAATAAATGTCAATTAAACTAGCTTCTATACAAATGAACGATTTTCATAAATTTTAAACTATTAAAATGTAGTCTCCAGCGCATAAAAAATCATTCGAAATATTTTCAACAAATCTTCTTCATTCGTAATTTTTTATTAGCATGTACATTTTCTTTTTTACTTTTTATACCGTAATGTTCCATTAATAGTTTAAAAAATTAATTTATCCTTTTTGGAAAAACAATTCGTTGATGCCTATCAATAAATTGATTGTAAATTAAGTAAATGTTTTTAAACGAAAGAGCAGCTCTCATAAACGAATAAAAGCCTCTAGCGTTTTAAATCGTCAAATAACAATTTTGAAAATCAGTTATTTGAAGTAATGTAGCAATATAGAATCAGTCAATCGTTATTATTGTATTACACACAACAAAGTTAGGTGATGCAGAATTTCACGCGTTGCAATTTCTCTCAGAGTTGAAAAAGCGTTCAGCAAATACGGAAGTACAGTAATTATCATACATTGATTGCGTATATAATCCCAACTGTTTTAATATGAACAGAAATCAAAATCCATTATAACAACCTAACAGTAGCGTTTAGTTCAAAATAATTTCAATTTTTTTCATTTAAGTCCTTTGAAATTGATTTCAACTCTCCAAATGAATTTATTACAAAAATGACAATGTAGAATCTTTCAAGCTTCAGGGTGTCTAATTTTCAACGCTTTGAACTTGGATGCGTCCAATTCTCATTGTTTTCAACTTCGAAGCATTCAAATCTAAAAGCTTTCAACTTTGGATGCGTTCTATTCTCAACGTTTTTAACTTTGAATGCCACCAACTCTCAATGCTTTCAACTTTGGATGCGTCCAATCCTCGACGTTTCTCATTTCGGATGCATAAAATTATCAACGCTTTCAACTTTGGAAGCGTCTTATTTTTAACGTTTTCAACTTTGGATGCGTCCAATCCTCAACGTCTTCAACTTTGGATGTGTTCAATTCTCAGCGCTTTCAACTTTGGATGCGTCCAATTATCAACGCTTTCAATTTTGGATGCGTTCTATTCTCAACGTTTTCAACTTTGAATTGCACCAACTCTCAATGCTTTCAACTTTGGATGCGTCCAATATTCAACGTTTTCAACTTCGGATGCATGCAATTATTAACGCTTTCAATTTTGGATGCGTCCTATTCTCAACGTTTTCAACTTTGGATGCGTCCAATCCTCAACGTTTTCAACTTCGGATTTATACAATTATCAACGCTTTCAACTTTGGGAACGTCCTATTTTTAACGTTTGCAACTTTGGATGCGTCCAGACCTCAACGTCTTCAAATTTGAATGCGTCCAATTCTCAGCGCTTTCAACTTTGGATGCGTACAATTATCAACGCTTTTAACTTTGGATGCGTGCAATTGTCAACGCTTTCAACTTTGGATGCGTGCAATTCTCAACGCCTTTAACTTTGGATGCGTCCAATTCTCAGTGCTTTCATCTTTGGATGCGTGCAATTTTCAGCGCTTTTAACTTTGGATGCGTGCAATTATAAACGCTTTCAACTTTGGATGCATTCAATCCTCAACGTCTTCAACTTTGGATGCGTGTAGTTATCTTCGCTTTCAACTTTGAATGCGTCCAATTCTCAGCGCTTTCAACTTTGGATGCATCCAATCCTCAACGTCTTCAACTTTGGATGTGTGCAATTATCAACGCTTTCAACTTTGGATGCGTCCAATTCTCAACGTTTTCAACATTCAATGACATCAACTTTCAACTCTTTTAACTTTCGATGCGTTCAATCATCAACACTTTCAACTTTGACACACACAACTCTCAACTCTTCCAATTTTTGGATGCATCCAACTCTCAACGCTTCCAACTTTGGATGCGTTCAATTCTCAACACTTTAATCTTTAGATGCATTCAATTCTCAACGCTTCCACTTTTGGATGCTTCTAATTCTCAATGTTTTCAACATTGGATACATCCAATTCTCAACAACTTTTAAACTTGTCTAGTTTTCAACAATTACAACTTGTAATGCTTCCAGTTTTTATTGCTCCTAATACCAGTTATTAATTTTGGATGTTTCTAGCTCTCAACGTTTTCAGCTTTGGATACGTTCAATTCTTAACGCTTTCAACTTTGTAGACGTCCAATTCTCATTATTTTCAACTTCCAATAATAACGACTTTATTTAAAAATTTATTTATTTAAAAAAATGTTGCTTCCTTATAGGGAAGCCTTGTTTGTGTTATCGCTACGACCACAGATAATGTTCTCCACATTTATTTCCAAAACCCGTGAAATTCCACACGTATACCAAATTGCAGCTATCTCTGCCAACAAATTCATCTTTCACACTAATTTCATTCACACCCAAAATGGAATCGGAACACTCGAAACTAAAGTAATACGATTACGAACCCTAAAAACCAACACAACAATGTTTGTCAGCATTTAAAAAGCCTTTATTGAAAGTGACAAACGAAACGTGAAAAGCAGGAAGAACCAGCAAACCGGACTTGTCAGTCTGGTTCTGAAGCTTCTAAAGTTTCGGGAGGAACAACATAAGCACATTATTGTGTCTATGCGCTCGCGTCACATCTTATCAAGTTAATCCTAGGTTGACATCGAAGGAACGTCAAAATATTAGCATATTATCATGATCGTGTTCGACCTGGTTTTGACATCTCTATTACGCGTTTCCGAATAGAGACGACTTGGAATTCTATACGGGAGGATGGGTAGAGGTCCAATTAATCAGCCGGGGCGTGAAACGTGGGCCTGTATAGCGCAGGGATTGTGATGACAGATCCGCCGTAACCATCCTATGCCTGGGCATTAAATTCACACAACACAGACTGGAGAGGATCCTCAGCCTGAATCGATTAGCATTCCGATCGACGTGGCGTCAGTTTCAAGTTTCAATTAAATCGATAGTCAACCCTGGGAAATAGGGTGCACGTACATGGCGCTAGTTGCTTTGAGAGGATTAGCCGCTCACCTTTGGATAAACCTTTAGCGGTCTCGTTCAAACGAATTACAAATTCTCCATATACGCAAAGACTTAGATAACGTGGGTTTGTGGCTTGCCTCGATTATACCTTCAAATCAGCCTTTTACAAGAAAAAAAACAACAGCTCCAGATTCAATCGAGAAATCTTATTTTCCCTGGCGTTTATTCGTTTAGTTGCTGGAAAAACTATTTTTTTTTTTCTTTAGAAAAAGCAAAATAAAGCTGAGTGGACTAGGAGGAATGAAACTACTCCGCAACAATCGTACCCGCAGGCGCAATAAAAGTAATAAGGAAGTACCGTCACTGAGGAATTTACTGGGAATTCTAGTTGTGTTAATTTCAGTTAGGTTCCCGACAAGTAAATAGCGTCTCGTATTATTTCTAAACTTCTGAATAATTTGTACATTTTTTGTGTTTTAAACTCCAGACTTGTTCTTTTTAGGATTTTTGTTTTCCTTTTGTATTTAACTGTATATTTAACCATTTTCTCAATTGCTGCTCTTTCCGTTTATTTTTACGAATTTTTTGTTTCCTTTTTGTATTTAACTGACTCCACAATTACTGCTCATTGGGTTTATTTTTCTTAGTGTCTATTAATCTCTTGTTCGAAAATTGAAAGGAATTAAAACTTTTGAAACTTTTTTTTTTTTTTAATTATATGCACGACTGTGGCATAAAAGTATTTTCATTTTTAGTTTCCTTCATCTTCAATTTTTCTTTATTTACAATGTTTTTCAATTTTTCTTTATTTTTAATGTTTTTCAATTTTTCTATATTTTTAATGTTTTTCAATTTTTCTTTATTTTCAATGTTTTTCAATTTTTCTATATTTTTAATGTTTTCCAATTTTTCTTTATTTTCAATGTTTTTCAATTTTTCTTTATTTTCAATGTTTTTCAATTTTTCTTTATTTTCAATGTTTTTCAAAATAAAATATTTTCGATTGAAAAGAAAATTGTGATTTTTAATGAGAAATGGAGAGATGATGAACTTTGGCGCTATTGGATCAAGAACAAATGAGTTGTTAATTTACACACTGAGAGTGAGTTAGTTTCTGTGACAACAGAATTACACTTTGATTGTTAGAAATAATTCAAATTCTGTTGATAACTTGATGTTATGAAATTAATCTGGAAATTGTTTCAAAGGAAGATAACATTCCATTCAACTGGTTCCTTTTAGTTATATTCTCTATTAACTTGATATCAAGATATAAATACAAAATGTACAGTTTTCATAATTTTGTCATTTTGATTTTAAGCATAATATATCGAAGACACAAAAAATAGCGCAATGAAAAGAAGAATACTTAAATCTTTTCTTAAAAACGCTATGATTTTTCAATTATGTTCGCTATTTTTCTGTCATATACACCTAAAATCAAACACGTATACCAAATTTCAGCTTTCTAGGTCAAAACCGCTAGGAGACTCGAAAAGAAGTAAAAGAAAGTACTGTTTACTTATAAACTGTAATAAAAAGTAACACAAAGTACTTTTTACTTACAAACTAGTAACAATTAAAAAAAATGCTTCCCAAAGATGAAGCAAAATAAAAGTAGTGAAATGGTAAAAATAAAACTAGCGAAATGGAAAAATAAAACTGGCGAAATGGAAAAATAAAACTAGCGAAATGGAAAAATAAAACAAGTGAAAAAAAATAAGTGAAAGGCAAGAAAATAAAGCAAGTGATAAATAGAAATGAAAAGTAAAAAAATGAAAAAATGGAAAAAGTGAAAAATGAAAACTAAAAAAATGAAAGAGTGAAAAATAAAAAAGTGAAAAGTAACAAAGTGAAAAGTAACAAAGTGAAAAGTAAAAAAGAGAAAAGTAAAAAAGTAAAAAAGTAAAAAAGTAAAAGAACTGAAAATTAAAGGTACAAAATAAAAAAGGAGTATAATTTTCTAAACTCTTGCGAATAATGATAGTCGAATCTTAAAACGTGGTAATTCAATAGCCGCTTTAAATGACCGCGTTTAATTTAACTTTCTGCTTGAGTGGTCAGTTGCAAATACGTGATATTAATAACTGCATGAATACGAACAGTTTATAACGTCTTAATTAAACAAAGACCTTGAATGCCGTTTGGTATACTCATAATGAGAATATTTGAAATGCAATCGTAGGTGAGAGTCGAGATGAAATCGTGCCCTGATGGAATGAATATTAGGAATTCACTACGAAGCACGAATTCGAAATGCCTCCAGTTCCCTAATCCTGTTTAGTTCAATGATAAGCCAGATCCCATGCGATCAGTAGGCGTTGTATCAACTGTAAAATTTAATTTGTGGCGCATATTTCGAAGTCCCAACCCAATTGGGTTGAAAATTGATAAAGAGTCCAATGCAAAGTTCATAAAAAACAAGTCTCAAAAATCATTAAAAAATTAAATAGAAAAATTGTTTTATGTTCAAGAATGCAAAAAGTTAAGGATTAAAAAATTCAGAATGTAAAAAATGTTATAAATTTAATTAAATGTAAATTGTAATTTTGATTTATTTACTTAAATTTAAAATTAAGATAATATTTTATCTTAATTTTATTTTTTATCTTTAATTTTTTTTTCTCAAGTATTTTTGTCCATTTTTTATTTTTAAAAAAATTCTGCATTCTTTAGAAAAGTTCTCTTAAAACTCAATTTAAAGGAAAATCTTTTAAAAAAAAGTTTTCTCCGCAGCTTTTTTGCTGGTTTCTTGCTCTTCTAAAATGCCGACGATTTTTGCGACATTAAAATAGTTGAGTAATTTTTTGTATTCTCGCGTCAAGAATTTTTGTCGCAAGAAATATTAAAGCTTGCAAGTTTTTTTGTTGTTGTAATGTTAATAATAGTGCACTTCAAAACTATTATCTCTTAAAACGTAGAGCTTATTCGTTAAATTCTGAGAATACTAAGAGAAGGTACGCGACGGTCTGCAACATACAGTGCAGGTTATTGTAATTGTGGTAAGCTCTATGGTTGTAGACCCGTTATTCGTATGTTTACCGCAATTGCGGTAACCGTTATTGTTCACTTCTCCCCACTGCACATGGGAAATATATTCAAGCATTCAGATGCACAGTACTACGATCAATACTGTAACATAATGTTTTCTTTATCTTTCAATCTCATCTATTCACACTCTGCATCCTTTTCATAACCGCTAAATAAACACTAAGCACACAATGCATTCAACGCATTTCCCTTAATTTGAATTTACCATTGCAATTCCCATTACATTCGCTATTATCCTTTATTTATAAAATTTACATAACTGTGTCTATTCATTCGCAGGACATTACTGGTATTTATTATTAGTAGTAATATTTATTTATTTGTTAATTTGTATTGAAAGTTTAGATTAATCATATTGTACTATTACAAGGGTCGTGAAAATTAGAGAAATTGCTTTTGGCACTACAGAGATGGTCGGGAGAGCGAAAAGAACCTTGTTTTTGATGTAGAAACGGTAATTGTCTTTGATACTACGGAGATGGTCGGGAAAACGAAAAGAAACAATGTTTCTGATGTAAAAAGGGTAATTGTTTTTGTCACTTTAGAGGTAGTCAGGAAGACAAAAAGAAACATTGTTTTTATGTAGAAACGGTAATTGTTTTCGACACTACAGAGATGGTCGGGAAAACGAAAAGAAACATCACTGCAAAATTGGTGTCTTATTTTAAGACGTTTAGACATTTTAAGACGTTTAGAGTGTATTCCTTATTGGTGGAAATAACGTAAGATGCTTCCTCATTGGTCCACATTTTAAGACGGCAATAAACGTCTTAAAAATGACCACCTAAACGTCTTAAATCAAGACACCTGTTTTTGCAGTGATTGTCTTGAAGCCAGAAACGATAATACTTTTCCCGAATCTTTTTTTAAAAAAACAAAACACTCTTTCCGGTCTTTTTTTATACAGTTTGAAACACGGTCTATACTTTTTCATAGGATCGGAAAACTTGTTTTATTTTTTTAAAACGTTTATTAAAATCGGAAAGATTTGTTGATTTTTCTTGTTAATACATTTTCTTCTTTTCACGACCTTTGTAGTATCCGAAACATTAGCAGTCTTTCTTTTCACATTCCCTTTCGCAGGATCGGAAACTTCCACTTTCGGGTTCTCTCCTTTTTTCTATTAATCTCGTCTATTTTCAATCTAAAATCATTTTTTTTAGAATTTTCCCGATCCTCTCAACAGGAAATTCCTTCTTTCGGGTTTCTCTCCTTTTTTCTCGTAATTTCAACTCTTTTCAATACAAAATCATAATTTTCAGAAATTTTCCGATCCTCTCAATAGGATTGGAATCTACACTATTGGAAAATTTTCTATTCAATGTCCTTTTATTACAATATCCGTATCGGCAAAAAGTAGTCCATCGGCCACAATAGTTAATGTATTATTAACAACAAGAATTATTTCTCGTAAATTATCAATCACTTTAAATTCGCGATTATTGAGTTTGTTTATTCGCATTACGAGCATTATGATGCTTGTTTATTTAAATAATAATGATTATTGCCCATTAATAATTATTTATGATACAAAGTTGATTATTACTCGTGACAGAAACATTTTGACAAATGTTGATATTAATCAAAATGAAAGAGAAGGTTTATTTGAAATGCTATTGGTATTATTTGAGATGATTAAAAAAAGGGGATAAAAATATGTGCATGCATTTGATTTAGTCGATGAATTGTACATTGTTTGGCGCTGATTACGCAACAATTGAAATTGTAAACGAGGGCAGTGTTGTAATTAATTATAATACTTGTGACAAATGAATAACGCGGAAATTCGCAATTGATCACAGTGGCAGATGTCCCCTGCGGTCATGGTGGAACCGGGATACGTAGCGCCCGAGTGGTCGGAGGCCAGGACGCCATCCCCCGTGAATTTCCTTGGCTGGTGAGCATCACGAGGAAAGGAGGACACTGGTGCGGTGGCACCATTCTCAACTCGAAATTCATTCTCACTGCTGCACATTGCTTCTGCTCGTAAGTGGTTTGCTTTGTTATGGAACGATAAATTCAACCTTTTTGCTACTTGCTGCAAACCACTTTCCATCCAGCAAATAGTAAACTCAAAATTCAAATTACAACCAAATTAACAATCTTCCCCGCAATAAACATCTTTCCTTTTTAATCAAAATAAAAAAAGATTTAATTTGTCTTTATGCAAGAATCCTGAAGGAGTCATTAAAGCTGGCAAGATGTAATTCGTTTTTTAAATCATTCGTTAAATCAGTGTCATATTCAATATTTGTGCAATAAATAAAAATAATTTTTTTTTCAGAGTGTTCAATATTTATTATAATATTATCATGTAATTCAATTTATTCAACATTATGTCACGTAATGATAGAATCAATATTTCTTTCTTTCCTTTTTACGCTAAAATTTAAACGTAAAAAGGGTTCTCTTTAACTAAACTATGTGAATAAAAAATATATGAACTTATTCAAACTATGTGAATTTTGATTAGAGTAAGCTTAGGCTAAAGCTTTTTCGGTATTTTTTAATCAAGTTGTAAAAAAAAGAATGTAAATTGCAATTTTTCTTGTCGCAGTTTATTTGAAAGTATCAACTTGATGCCAAAGGTATCATAAAAGTACGTTTTTGCAATAATAGGTATTAATATTAAAGTAATACTAATAACAATATATACAATATAAACAATAATAATACTAATAACATAAAATTAAAGTATTAATGTTAAAGTATTATTGCGAAAAGATTTGTCTATTTTCGAAGGTTTTAAAAAGTAAACAAAAGTACGGATTAATAGATCGGTGAAGTGGATTGGTTAAATGTAATCAAAATGTTAATATATAAACAATGATTCGAATTAAATAAAGATGCATCTTTTCTTACGTTTTTGTATTTCATGCAATTTATGTTTTTGCGAAAGAAAATGGATGATAGATAATTTAATGTGAATTATTTTATACCGAAACGCGAATACGAAGTTTATGTAAATTGAACTTTGTAACTATTAATTATAACTTTAACTAATTTAACTGTTGTTAAATACAGTTTCTTTGCAATGATAATTAAATTACTAGTTTTACAATAACTATACGGTTGCTGTGAATAATTTAACTTTCACATTTAATGAGATTTTAATATTTAATTATATAAGTTTCGCATTCAATATAACTTGCGCATTTAATAATTCAGTCAAATTGCTTTACTTTCTTTTTCATAATTGAGCAAGAACAATTTTCTTATATAAAAGCTTATATTTATATTTTCTTATATAATATATGTTTTCTTATAAATATTCTTATAAAAAGCTAATACACTCTACATTTTTTATGCAAGTTCTTTTAATTATCTTCCAATTTTTGTATTTTCAAAGATAGAAATTGACTCCATATTTTACTAATAACATTTATTACTTATAACATTTGTTACTAATAACATTTATTACTAATAACATTTCTTATACTAATATCATTTATTACTAATAACATTTATTACTAATAACATTTATTACTAATAACATTTATTACTAATAACATTTATTACTAATAACATTTATTACTAATAACATATATTACTAATAACTTTTATTACTTCTAATATTTATTGTTAATAACTTAGTTACAAATTTTTATTATAGTAATTTTATTATAGTAATTATATACCTTTCTGAAGTAACTGAATTGCCAATATGTAGTCAAATTGAATAATAAAGACAAGTTTAATAAATAGTAATAATAACTTAATCAATAAAAGTCACAATTGCTAATAAAAATTTAATGAATACTTGACACAGTTAAACAACTTTTAAAACATTTTATAACTCGCTGTAAACTCGAGTTAATAAAAATATCGATATTGTAGAATCTGTAAAATTAAATGAGTGAAACAGGTCGAGCATTAGTCAGCCAATTCACGCAGAATTCGATTAATTTATTTCAATTGTAATTAGAGCAGTAATTATGTCCCAGCTTGACGGGAAAAAGTATCATAAAATGAAAATAATTGTACAATCGGGTTAACAACACTTGACACAATAAAGGCTGATTTTTATGGATATACTCTTTCAGAATAAAAATTAAATTAAATTTCCAGTTATAATGAAAAACATAAATAAAGTGAGTAAATTGACGAATAAAAAGCAGATAATGTCTAAAAGTCCCCATCTGCAGTGATTATATAATATTAATCATAAAATTACAATAATTACGAAACTATTGCTATCTTCTTAATAAAAGAAATCGAAAACGAAAACAAGTGATAAAGAAAAGAATTGATATCACTTCTTTGTTGCTTTTTTTATTCGTTAATCCACAGAAGTGATTCAAGCCAGTATTTGGTCAGACAAGAGTAAATTTAACAGATTTATTAGAAAATTGATAGTAAAAAATATATTTGGATATTTTTGTTGCTTTGTGTTGCTTCTTTGTTGCTTTTTTTATTCGTTAATTCACAGAAGTGATTCAAGCCAGTATTTGGTCAGACCAGAGTAAATTTAACGCATTCATTAGAAAATTGATAGTAAAAAATGTATTTGGGTATTTTTTTATTTTATCAATATACGGGCAATATCTACTAAATATCAATCAAACAATGTAAAAACAAAAATATAAAATATTATTTTTAATTACTTTTTGTTTTTTCATTACATAAATTAATAGTGAAATCCTTTTTGCCTGATTCAACAAAGAATTTTCTACTGAATTCCTCTTTAGAAATCAAAAGAATGTTTTTTCTGACTCAACACGATGATTTCTACTGAATATTAAATGTAAAAATCAAAAATCTGCACTGTCTGATACAATAAAGTATTATCTACTGATTCCTTCATCTGAAAATCCAGAAAATAAAACTAACTAAAGATGTAATTTTTCATTTTTATCGAAGATGCATAAATAAAAGCTTTTTCTGTAGCAAAAGGAGATTTCAAACTGGACAGTAGAAAAAGCAAGCGTGGAAAGAGAGATAGAAATAAGTAGAAAAAAAAATATAAAAAAACATAGAAAGAGAGATTTAAAATCAGTCAGTAGAGAAAGCAAGTATAGTCAGGCGCCTAATGAATTGGTTTGACAATTCTTGCCTTTTCTACTGATTTTGAATCTCCTTTACATCTGTGGTCTGACCATATCTGCTTTTTCTACTGTCAATTTTAAATCCCGAGTTGGGCTGACTGTACTAGCTTTTTCTACTGTCTGATTTCAAATCTCCCTTATTGCAAAATGATCCTTTTGTAAAAAATGGAGAAAAATTTATTTTGCATAAGTAAACAAAAGAATCAAAATGTCTGACTTGACTCGGAATTTTCTACTGAATGTCGATCATAAATAATGTAAAAATAAAGATCCTTTTTGTCCGACTCAACAACGAATTTTCTACTGATTTTCATCTTTAGAAAACGAAGGAATGTGTTGTCTGATTCAACAAAAGATTTTCTACTGAATCACGTTTCTGTAATGTAAAAAACTACTGTCTGACTCAACACAGTCCCTTCTACTATAGAAAAGAAGTGATGACTATTAAATTTTATACATGATTAATTAAAATAGTTCATTATAAATTTCTTCGTCGCAAAAATTACAAATAGGCACTCAAAATCTAGAAAAATGAATTGGCTGACCAAGTACGTCATCTTCTACTGAATTTGACCAATAAAAAGTCTAAATACAGTAAATCACGAAGAATTAATGCCCCCATTAATTACGCCTCCACCCAAAAAGGGCGTATTAACCCCCTTTTTATTTTTATTTTATTAACCCGTATTTTTACCCTCTTTTTCCGGATCAAAATAATTCTGCATAATTTACTGATGATGAAGATGATGAAGAGGATGACTTTTAAAGTTTTTCATTGAACGAAAAGTATTGAAAATGGTCAAATGTAGTTTTTAGAGAAATCTCTGTTTTACAAAGCAGTGATTGGTCATAAAATTACAATCTAGAAACACACCCAGTTAGTGATGCAGAAAATTTATTTGCCTTGCAAGGAGCAAGAGCTTAGCGGTATTAATCAAAAACCTTTCATACGTTTACTCTCTATGATTAAATGGTTACTGGGCTTGTATGGTAGTTATAGTACCAGATAGGTATTGCGTTCCACGCCTTGCAGTAAATCGAAGCAAGAGAGAGAGAGAGAGAGAGAGAGAGAGAGACATTTCTGCAAGCCTCGTCCTTGTAAACTATGATTGTGTGGAGATTACAGACCATCGGTAATTACTAACAGGCGTGCAAAACGCTTGGCAAAATGAAGTACAGCGCAAAATACAAATTCAACCTGCGTAAATCATCAACATTTATTCCTTCATACAAAAAAGATTCAATTCGCAGAAGTACTTTTGTTTCAGCGACACATTACAATTAATGCCTGTGAGTAGTTAAAGTCAAGGAATTGGATACAAAGAGTTACAAAACTTTAGTCTACTGGTCGTTAAAAACTATTAAAGTAAAAAACAATACAATATTTTATTTATGAGGCGTAAAGCAGTATATAGTAGAACAAATGCCATTAAATCTAGAGGATTTAATCTCTCGGGAAATCTTGGTTGCGGAGACAGATTTATCAAACAAAGCACTGCTTCAGCTGTAAAACTTGCACAATTACCCGCTCAAACAAGAATCTAAAGCTTTTAACAGTCTTGAGATTATAATTTTATATTTATCTAAGAAATCCTACTCGAAAGTAATCCAGAAAAGCATTGCTTTTGTTTATCTTTTTAAACGGTGTGTTTTTGAGAACGAAATGTACTTTTTGTTCCTGTTGATCAGTATTTTCGTAATTGTTTTTCTATTTTGTTAAAAAGAGTAAGTAAATAAAAATTTGTAAATATTATTTATATTTGTAAATAAAAATTTAGGCGAAAAATGTAAATCAAAGTTAGGAATTCCTAACTTTTGTTAACAAAAGTGAGATTGTAGAAACGGAATTCAAGATGCATTTTTAATGGATATTGAATAAACTTCTTTTACCCTGGAAAACGAAATTAATGTTATCCTTTGCTCCAAATTTGATCCAATTTTTTTTCAAATATAGTTCAAATTTGTTCAAAATATAATTCAAATTTGTTCCAAATATAATTCATAGTTCCAAATTGAATCCAAATTTGTTCCGAATGTAATTCAAATTTAGAAATAAGGTCTTAAACATTTTATTCAAACTGATCGTTTTTTTCATAAAAAATTTTTATTTGCTGAGCTTTCGCCTTGTACGTACAAAGCCTCATCAGAGCTTGCATAGCTGTGAACAATATGTGAAGATTTTACATCACGCATCAATAATAACTGTCAATATATTACATAGTTTCATTAAAACATAAACCATAGAATGTCTTACCTATCAACAGAGTATTCCCAATATTACCAGAATTATTTGTTTAAAAATCCCTGTGGTGAAATTGTGGAGAATTGCTTCCTGATGAAAATTAAAAAAAAATGAAAACCATCATTCATTAAAAACGAACCATTTTTCATTTGTATTGGTGCGATATGAAAAGTAAATTTTGGAAAATTAAATTAATTTAGCAACAAATTTTTACTGAATCTATATTTTGTTGAAAGTATGATACCACAAATAATATCTATAATTTGGTTATATTTTTTTGGTTAATTAATTTTTTGTTATTAGTCCATTTTTGAATTTTATCCGCGACATTAATAAGGATGTGAAATCTCCAAATTAAAACTTAAATCAAACTTAATTTGTCCTTTCTTTTAATAAAATTAAAACAAATTAAATTCAAAGCCTTAATTTGGATTCAATTTGGATTGAACAATCATTTAAATTATAATAAATTGAAACAAAATTAAATTCGTTTTCCTAAATATGTCTCATGACCATAATTTGGAACTATAAGATGAACTATAAGATAAACTATAAGATAAACTATAAGATGAACTATAAGATGAACTAAAAAGAACTAAGTATAAAAAATACTTATGAAAACTTTAAGGAGAAAAAGTTGAAAGACCTGCTGGAAAGGATGAAAAACTTGACTGGGACTTGACTCTGATTTAAGATGAGTCAGAAAACACTAAAACGTTGGCACGTGTGAAATAATCTGAAGTTAAGGTAATCTGGGTATATTATGTGGAAGAAGAAACGATGCATCTCGGGTAAATCGTATAATCCTTGGATGTAGGAACAATGGGAACGTCTCTTGGAGAATGGAAAGAGCCATTAAGGTGGCTTTGTAAAGAGGACAACGAAACAAAACTGGAACTTTGGAAGCGCTGAGTATGGGGGTATGAAGCGAGTCAGAGGATGAGAGCAAGTGTCGTAATTTTGTTAATTATTCAGAGGAACTGTAGGCCAATTAATTAACCGAAGCCAAAGTCTTTGGGAGCAGTCGACTGTCCAAAGGCTCTCGTGTCGCTGCGAAGCAAAAATCCTAGTTAAATAATTACCACGCCCCCATCAGAGATGCTCTTCTTGAAAAGGATGTAAGCTCTATCCAAGAAAGAAAACCAAAGAGCGCTGCACTTAATTTTCACGATAATTAGTTGTCAGCTTTTTTCATCTCTCCCCGCGTCTCAACTTTAACTTATGAAAACCTTATCAACTCTTTGAAGCATCTTTTACAGATTTGCCATTTCCGTTCTTTTTTTTCAAACTTAGTTGCTTTCATAATTCTTTTCTTTGAAAAATGTTTTCTCCTCCTTTCTCATTACACGCTTTTTTAATAAAAAATTATTTTGCAAAAGTAATTCCAAACCTTTTATGTTTTTTTTTGCTGGAAAAACAGAAAACCGCGGTTGTAAAAGAAAATAGAAATAAAAGAGTGTGTTTATATTTTTGTTTCTTTTCGGGAAATAAAAATATAGGATGATAATAATTTTAATAGTACAGCTTGGATATGCAATTTATCAACAAACTCATGTTTACAAACAATATTTAAATATGATTAAAAAACGAAAGAAAATTTTTAATTGTTTACAAAAAGGATGCGGATTTATCTAATTAAATTCATAAATAATCCAATAAAGTTATCCATAAAAGTTTGGATTTATTTATAGTCTTTTATTTTATTTTACTTTTTTATTTTATTTCACTTTTTTATTTTAGTTCACTTTTTTTATTTTAGTTCACTTTTTTATTTTAGTTCACTTTTTTATTTAAGTTCACTTTTTTATTTAAGTTCACTTCTTTATTTTAGTTCACTTTTTTATTTTATTTCACTTTTTTATTTTAGTTCACTTTTTTATTTTATCTTACTTTTGCTTTCTCATCTCACAGTAAATCATTAAGAATTATTTTCACCTCCAAAAGGGGTGATATTACTTAATTTTGACCCCATTTTTGAAAGCCAAATAATTCTTGATGATTTATCTCGAAGCCTTGTTTTTACTGTTCTTGATGTATTTTACTTTAATTAAATTTGCATTTTAATGTATATGATTAAAATTTTCAGCGGAGGGGAAAAAATAAATTTCAATCAATTCAAAGTGACCTTAGGAGAACATAATCTGAAGCTGCCGGAGTCTCCAGCTGCGAGTGTAGAAACCATTAGTAAAGTTACGATACATCCTGAATTTAAGTGTAGATTTTATGTTAACGATGTGGCCCTTCTGGAAACAACTAATTCCATATCCTGGTCTGTTAGCGTTCAGCCTGCTTGTTTGCCAGAAATAGGTAAATCTGGATACGACGCATTCACTGGAAAAGAGGCTGTTACTGCAGGATGGGGTTGGCTCGGAGAAGACAAATCAAAGGGTAAAAAACAAAATTTAATTTCTTTGCAATTAAATTTATTTTCTTTACAATCAAATTTACTTTCTTTGCAATCAAGTTTATTTTCTTTGTAATTAAATTTATTTTCTTTACAATCGAATTTACTTTCTTTGCAATCAAGTTTATTTTCTTTGCAATTAAATTTATTTTCTTTACAATCAAATTTACTTTCTTTGCAATCAAGTTTATTTTCTTTACAATCAAATTTATTTTCTTTAGAATCAAGCTTATTTTCTTAACAATCAAATTTATTTCCTTTCTTAAGGCCATGTCCAAGATCCTGATTGATAAACTAGGAATCTACCTTTATCATTCTTTTATCTTGAATTTGTTTTTCAAAAATAATAATAAATCAACCGTTCACGACACATTTCAAGGTTTCCTAAGATTTCCTAAGATCCCAAATTTTTGAAGTGATATCTTTTTCCGCTCAAGTGTAAGTAGTTCCACAAAAATGAGCCGAGTTTATTAACAACGAATTTATCGACTTCTTTTGTGGAACTAATTGCACTTGAAAGAAAAAGGATATCACTTTCAAACTTGGAGAATTATCTTAGGACCTTGAAGTGTGTCATAAATGTTTGATTTATTATTATTTTTGAAAAACAAATTCTGCAAAAAAGAATGATAAAGGTAGATTCCTGGTTTACCAATCAGGATCTTGGACATGACCTTAAGGACGTTCACTTGATCGATATAAACTCAAAACTGAAAAGTAGTTTCCATTGCAAAATAAAAGTCTTTAAGAACATTATCATAAAATTTCGAATAACTAATTTAAACAATTTTCATAAAAAAGAGACTTAGTAAAATCGTTAGATTATTACGAAAAAAACGAATTTAATTCATCAAAATTTACTTTCCATATCGCTTCTATGAAATTTTTTTGAAAACGATCCAATTGAATGGAATGATATTTAATTCAGAAAATGATTCTCTACAACTTTATCGTGTAAGTTTTTAAACAAATTTTGTTTGTACAAGTTTTGTTTGTACAAGTTTTATTTATAATGTTATTGAATAAAAAAATTAGTTCTGAAGAAAACACCGATACTGTCGAAACTTTAGAGAAAAAAAATTAATTTATGTTCTCTTCACCTCAGACTGATGGTTTTTTTTTCTTTACACATTGAATTAACGATCAAGTGGTAAATTTTCGAATACATATTTACTTTCCTTTTAAAAAATTTAGTTTACTTTTACAGTTAAAATTTAAATACAATTTTAATATTGAATGTCGTGAATTTAATACAATTTTTGTGATTTTTGTTTAATTTCAACCAACAAAGACCTGTAGCTAATTTTTATTGTGCCAACCAGAAAGAACAAAGTCATTTAAATAAAAGTCACTTGAACAATCCTTACTCCCGAAGGCTCGTTATGATGGAATAAAACTGCAACATTTATTTGGACGAGATTTCATAGAAGAGTAGAGAAAGGAAGGCACAATAAAAAAGCTGGTGTGACAGCAGATTGCAAACATCGTACAAACAGGTCGTTGTTTTTCAGACAAAAGAGCGGACGTGCTGCAAAAAGTTGATGTTCGCGTTTTGGAGAACAGTGTATGCAGCGAGTGGTATGCCAGTCAAGAAAAAAAAATCCGCGTTGTATCGGGACAAATGTGTGCAGGATATGAAGCTGGTGGACGCGATTCCTGTTCAGTAAGTTGAAATTCAGTAATTTCTTTTAATGTTGAGAGAAGCAGAAGAAGAAAAAAATGAGCAATTTTCAGCTGGTACAAGGAGGGAGTTTAAGATTGAAACAGTTTTCATTGGCTTCGCTTCTTTTACGCAAGTCACCATAAAGCGTTTCACCCTATTATTATTAAATTGGGTCGTTAACTCTTAAGCACCTGCTTTACTTTGATTTCCTTCTAGGCTTTGTTAGACTCCTTTTAAAATCCCTACGACAAAGTCAAGTGACGTCCTTTGATCATGAATCGCTTTTCAATGATGTAACGCTAGAAGCAACATGCAGAAAATTACATCAACTGAAAAGATTTTTCGAAGAATAACAAAAATAGCGATGAGAGAAGTGGACCTTGGGGAAAAATAACTGATGCGTGGAAACATTATTCCTTGAGCAGATTTGTTATTAAATTACTGCTTTTGTACTGTTGGCAATTATTTTCGCATCTCTTCTTTCTTCTTTCTTCTTCCTTCCATTTTCCCTTTTTCTCATTCCTTTTTCTTTCTTTTTTCCTTTTCTTCCGTTTTTTCCTTTTGCTTTTCTTTCTTTTTGCACTTCTTCCCTTTTTGCTCTTCTTTATTTTTTGCTCTTTTTCCTTCTTTTGCTCTTCTTCCTTTTTTTACTCGTGTTTTTTCCTTTTTTGCTTCCTCATAGGGAAGTATTGTTTTTCTTTCATCTTTTTCCTTTTTCCTTTCTGCTTTTTCCTTTTTCCTTTCTCCTTTTTTATTTTTTCTTCTCTTTCTTCTCTTTCTTCTCTTTCTTCTCTTTCTTCTCTTTCTTTTCCTTCTTTTTTTTTTGATTCTCTTTGAGAATTTTCAAACAAATTTGATTCTCGTTTTTGCCTTATTTTCTCTTGTTTCTTAATTATTTCCTTTTGCTCAAACAATGTCGACATAATGAAACAGAATAAATAATTTTCTGAATACTTAAATTGTTAAACATTTGCTGTAAAAAAAAATTTGCTGTATAAATTTAAAGAAGCTTTTGTGTGCTTGGTGAAATTTGGTCAATTGCTAAAGAAGCTTCCACGAAAAGTTTAAAAAAGTTTTGCAACTTGGGATGCAAATTTTCACTGTTTATAACTGTGGAAAAAAGATAAGTTTAATATTGAAGAAACTTTGGTAACTGTTGATGAAAATTTTGTCAAATATGAAGACAGTTACTAGCTATTAACGAAACTTCCACAAAATATTGACGAAGCTTTCATTAATAGTTGATAAGAACTTTAATAACTTGAAAAACAAGCTTGATTAAACATTAAAGAAATATTAAATAGAAATAAGCATAGTAATGTCAACAAAACATAATTTATAATAATAATCAGAGTAACAACAATAACAATAATAATAACAATAACAATAGCAATAGCAATAACAATAGCAATAACAATAACAATAACAATAACAATAATAACAATACCTACTAATGACAACAATAATGATAATATTTACTGTTATTATAATGATAATAATAATAATAATAATAATAATAATAGAGTTTCGAATTTTTGTGTTTATAAAAACGAGAACCGGTTAGACGTTAAAAGCACGGGGAAAAAGTTATTTACTTTGAGCAGAAAGTTGTTATCTCGAAAAAAGGAAAACATTGCCTATATTTTTGTCCAACTTGGATTGGGGGATGTAAAGAAAAAAAGTGGAATTTGTGATTATACTTATGAAATAAATGTAGCGGGAGGAAAGACAAGCAGGTCGATTTTGTCGTTTATATAGTTTGGGATAGTAATTTTCGCAGTCGCAAGGAAAACGTCCTTCCTACGCAAGCACTAAATTCCCGTAGTCAATTAAGGCTAGCAGCAGTTTCGGTGAATCGAGCGAAAGGCTTTCCCTCGGGATTCTATATAACTCGGCATTATGTAGTCCGTGGACGTTGCACAACGAAAATGACGAAGCAGTTCGATGGAACCTTTGATAAAAGGGAATTACTCAATTTTCCACGATTCGAAAAGATAAATTAATGCATCAAGTTGAGGATAACTCACAAGTGCTTCACTGACCTATTTCAGTATGAATGATTTATTAAATACATTTCAGAGTATTGATATTGAATTGTATTGTATTGTATTGCATTATATTGCATTATATTGCATTATATTGCATTATATTGCATTATATTGCATTGCATTGTACTGCCTTGCATTTTTTGTATTCCATTGCATTGCATTGTGTTGTATTTCATTTCATTGTATTGCATTGCATTTTTTGTATTGCATTGAATTGTGTTGCATTTTATTGTATTACATTGTTTTGTATTGCATTGCATTGCATTTTATTGATTAGCATTTCATTGTATTTTCTTTAATTGTATTTCACTGCAGTGCATTGCATTGTATTGCATTGCATTGAATTGCATTGTATTGCATTGCATTGCATTGAATTGTATTGCATTGCATTGAATTGTATTGCATTGCATTTTATTGATTAGTATTGCATTGTATTTTCTTTAATTCTATTTCATTGTTTAGCACTGCATTTCTTATATTGCATTTCTTGCATTACATTGCATTGTACTGCATCATATTTCATTGCATTATATTACATTGTTTTGCATTACATTGCATTATATGGCATTGTAATGCATTTCATTGTTTAACGTTATATTGCATTGTGTTGAATTTCATTGTTTTGCATTACATTGCATTCTATTGCATTGTATTCCATTGTATTGTATTCCATTGTATTGCATTGTATTTTCAATTCCATCAAGTTTGTATTTTCTGCAATTATTTTTACGATTGACGAGAGCAGTGGAGCTTTTAAATTCTTTTATTTTTTTTTTGAAATAGAAACCTTTTAAATGCTGCTTTTTCAAGTGAAACATGATTTTCAAATGTGTAGAATAAAAATTAAAAAAATGGAAAGTAGTGTGGAGGTACAAATTCAGGTTACAGCGGAAAGTAATATTTAGGAAACAATGAATGAAGTAGTTAAACAAAAATAAATTTGAAGCTCTTGTAAAATTTTAGAATTACTGTAGAATATTATTTGTTGAATGATTAAGGATATTCAACCCCGTGACATAACCTCAAACTAAGCAGTAGTCTTAAATAAAGAATATAATAGAAAAATAATTAAAATTGATTACAACAAATTTCGAAAGATCCGGTTGAATAATTTACAGAAAAAAATTCGTTTGAACCAAAATATATGCATTTTTTTCAAACTTAGTGAACAAATGTAATTTTTATCGAACTTTAATAAACAATGGCTTATTTTGTTCAAGAACATATTAATAAATAAATTTTTTTTTAAATAACTTTTGAACAATAAAATATTTAAAAAATTCAACGAACAAAATTGTGGAGAATCTTTGAAGGTGTAAAATAAGCTATGGCTCATCAAAAAATTGATAAAAATTAAAATTGTTCACTGAGTTTAAAAAAGAAACTCAAAATGTTAAATAATTATTATTTTAAAATAAATTTTCGCTCAAATGATTTTTTTCTGAAAATTGTACAACTGGATCTTTTGAAATTTGTTAAAATCAATTTTAAATATGTTTCTATTCTTCATTTGAAACTACTGTTTAGATTGAGGTTATGTCAAGGGGTCGAACATCCTTAAGAATGTTGACGAAGTATTATACCATTATCATTACTGAAATGATGAAAATTGACACTGCTATTGCTACAAAAATCCCTAATGGACCAAACTTAATGTTTTTTTCTTTTAAATAAAAAATGTAAAAATTGTTGAATAAAAGCATAAGTGGCAAGGATGCTGCTCTTAGTTTTCCTTAGAGATTGCTGGCTGTGTTCGACAATGACTACATATCCTGCACTTAATTTTAGGCTGACAGTGGTGGCCCCTTGATGGTCGGAAGTCATCCCGGTAGTATGATGGTCGTTGGGGTGGTCTCTTCGGGAATTGGATGTGCCAGACCTCGACTTCCGGGTATATATACTCGAGTCTCAGAATATATTCCTTGGATTGTGCAACAGGCTCTTTCATAAAACTAGAACAAGTGCTCAAGAATAGTAAAACGAATTGTGAAGCTACAACAAAAAATTTATGTAAATATGCAATCTCAATTTTATAAGCCACGTGCAGCTATTGGTAGATTATTTATCATTCTCGCGACAGTATTATATTTTCAACTGACTTTATCTTGCCAATGCAAAGAAATTATATTCTTTTTCGCTTCTTTTGATTTTTAGCAATTATCTGCAATTGAACAATGTGTTTTTGAGACCTGCGATTCATTGGCAGGAGAAATTGATTAGTTGTTCATAAAGTTGTAAAATTTATTGGATTAGTTAGAAATCTTATAGCTGAGTTATTTTATTACAAATTATAGGAATTGAATTGCTTAAATTAGGCAGAAGTAAAAGGGAATTAGAAGTAAATTAGTTGACTAATTTCCTTGTAATTTAATAATAGTAATAAACATAATATAAAAGTAATAATAATAATAATAATAATAATAATAACAATGATAACAATAATAATGATATTAAAAATCCCAGGTGAAAAAAACAATCGGAAATGTTTCCGACTATAACTTCATTCTTGGAAAAACATATGCAAAACAACCTTTGTGAAGTTTTTGTCGGAGTCGTTTCCAAGGAATTGTTTCACCTGGGATAATAATAATAATGATAATGATAATAATAAATAATAATAATAAACAAATAAATTACTATTAATAATAATAATGTGTAAATTACAAGGAAATGAATTGAAATTATTATGAATAAAGTAAGCTTAATAAAAATTGTAAATAAATTACGAGAAAAATTACAATTACATTATAAACAAATTAGTTGAATTAATAATATACAAGGAAATTGTAAACTAATTACACGAATTAGTCATAAATAAATAAATTACTTAAAATAAGTTCGCGACGAAGAAAAGTGTAAAAACTAGATTCTGTGATATAAAAGATACTTTAATATATTAACGAAATATTGTATTATAGAAAGTATTAAATTTTATAGTATTATAAAAAATGATCAATTATCAGGTATTATTTAAAACAATCTAGTCACGCAAACATGTATTGAATATTTAATTAATTTATTATAGTAATATAAAATTAAAAATTATAAAACACTAGTTTATAATTGAGTCCAGAGCTTAAATAATATTTTAGTAACAGAACTTACTATCTCTTCATTTGAAATGTGAGTTTAAAAATTGTTGCAAAAATTTAAATAAAATATGGCGCAAATTTACAATGGCATATTTAATAAAAGAGTAAAGTACGTCGGGAAACTCTCTCACTGTGAAGCTTATGCAAAATGTACTTAAGTTCATAAAAATGTATTTACCTTTAAAAAATGTTCCTACCTTTAAAACATGTACCTACCTTTCAAAATAGTCCTGACCGTCCACAACAAAAGGTACCTTTTGTCGTGGACGGTCACAATTATCTGTTTCTCATTATAAAAATATTGTTAACATTTATAAAAACGTGTTTATCTTTATAAAACTATTGTTTAAGTTTATAAAAACATGTTTATCTTTATAGAAATATTGTCTACGTTTATAAAAACGAGTTTATCTTTATAAATATATTCTTTAAGTTTAAAAAAACGGGTTTATCTTTATAAAAATATTGTTCAAATAAACGCAAATATGTTCATCTTCATAACAATGTGTTAATGTTTACAAAAATAAGTTAACGTTTATAAAAATGTGCTAATCCTTCCAAAAAATGTTTACATTTATAAAAATATGTTAATCGATAAAAATTTTGTTCGCCCTAATAAGTTCATCATAAAAAAATGTTAATCTTAATAAAAAGAATTTGATTCCACAAAATTTTATAATACATTTTCCATTCCGAATCAAGATGTGTAAAACAATGTTTATCACTTTTCGCTTCCTCAAGAGGAAGCTTGTGTAAAAACTTTTACTTGTGTAAAAAAATGATCTTTGCCCATTATTACCAATTAATTTAATAATTAACGGATAATGGCCATCATTGTGTTATTCCTTAAAAAAAAACAAATAAAATGATCTATATTTTATTGTTTTTCATAGAAAAAAGATAAAAATATTGACTATTTAAATCTAAAAGTGACATCACGCTTTTTTGAGGGCACGATAAATAGTAAAAGAAATCATGCTAAAATTTATAGGGGTTAATATTAACTTATATTAACTTATATTAACTAATACAATTTTTAAAAAAAATCTCACTTCCAGTTTGCACGAAAATTGTATTTTAATGTACAAGATTCGATTCGAGTATATTAATGTACTAACTAGCGTAAGCATTCTCGGTCGCCATCGCTCCCTCGAATTAGTTTTTTATAGCCTTTCTTTTATTTTAAATTCTAGAAAGATATTTTATTTTAATTAAATCTTAACTTATACATTATATAGTGAACTAAATTTTTGATGAAGTGCACAAAATAACATCGAGTTTGTAAGAGTTTTTTTTTCCGGGGTCTTTTTAGAATCTCAAAAATATACTGTAATTTCACAGACACCTTAAAAAAATTAATATCTGACGATATTACATCATTCTTTGTAGCGACTAATAGAAATGACAATTTTTTAAGATTTTTAATTAAATTTTGGACGAAGGGCCTAAAATAACATTCAGACTTTTAGACCTTTTGTTATTTTCCTTACGGGGGGCTTTTTGGCATCTCAAAAGCTTGGTGTAATTTCGCAG
The DNA here is from genome assembly GCA_011057455.1 of Ganaspis sp. Gsp50. NCBI lineage: Eukaryota > Metazoa > Arthropoda > Insecta > Hymenoptera > Figitidae > Ganaspis > Ganaspis sp. Gsp50. The sequence continues at coordinate 265 of WNHD01000197.1, read as the reverse complement.
ACATCTTAAAAATATTAATATCTGACAATATCACATCATTTTTGGTAGAGAATAATAGAAATGACAATTTTTTAAACTTTTAATTAAATTTTGGACAAAGGGCCTGAAATAACATTGAGGCTTTTAGAGCTTTTGTTATTTTCCTTACGGAGGGATTTTTGGCACTTCAAAAGCTTGGTGTAATTTCGCAGACATCTTAAAAATATTAATATCTGACGATATTACATCATTTTTTGTAGAGAATAATAGAAATGACAATTTTTTA